>JARFOC010090100.1:0-13646 GCA_031763485.1 Osmoderma eremita | reverse complement strand
ATCTCTTGAAAAAGCTTTACTGACCTGCGCCTTAATTCCCCTGTTATTTTTCTTCTTTAACCCGCAAATGCATGAAAGATACGTGCACCCATCGCTTATTTTTCTGGCAATGTATACCATTCTATCGAAACGACCGCTGGCATATATCATTCTGAGTATTATGTATTTTATCAACCTCGAATCTGTTTTAAACAATTTCAACATTTTGACAGATGTATCCAGAGGATTGTGTGCCATCATGTATTTAATCACAATCGTTCTTTTATTCTTCGATTTATATGGGAAAGAATTCATCAAAATAAAAAATAAAAAACATGAAAGTAGACCTGTCGGTAATTATTCCGATATATAATGAGGAAAAAATCATTCCTGAACTGTATCAACGGCTAACGGATGCTGCATTACAAGTATCCCCTTATTATGAATTGATATTTGTAAATGACGGGAGCAAAGACCATTCTTTGTACCAACTCATGGAAATTACAAAAAGTGACAAGCATGTTTATTACCTGAATTTCAGCAAGAATTTTGGTCACCAGATTGCGGTTACGGCCGGATTGGATCATTGCTCGGGAAATGCCGTAGTGATTATTGACGGCGATTTGCAGGATCCTCCCGAATTGATTCCCGAATTGTATAAAAAACACAAAGAAGGATATGAGGTTGTATATGCCAAACGTGCCGTACGGAAAGGAGAAACTTTCTTTAAAAAGGCTACGGCCAAACTATTTTATCGCATGTTAAAAAAAATTACCTCTATCGATATTCCTTTGGATACGGGCGATTTCAGGTTAATTGACAAAAAAATCGTAGAATACCTGAAATCAATGCCCGAAAAAAATAAGTTTCTCAGAGGGCAGATTGCCTGGATGGGATTCCGGCAAACAGGTATAGAGTTTGCCAGAGATGAAAGAAAATACGGCAAAACCGGATATTCTTTTGGTAAGATGTTGCATTTTGCCATGGACGGAATTACGGCATTTTCGGACAAACCATTGAAATTAGTTACCAATCTCGGCATTTTTTTCTCCATATTCGCATTTTTGATTATCATTTACGCAATCGTGGCACATTATTGTTTCAATACCATAAGCGGATGGACTTCTCTGATAGCCAGTTCTATGTTTATAGGAGGCATTCAATTGATTTCTGTCGGAATCATCGGGGAGTATATCAGCCGGATTAATAAAAACGTGATAAACAGACCGTTATACTTGATTCAAAATACGAATCTAAAAAATTCTGATCAAGAAGAAGAATCCGGAAAAGAGTTATGAAGCCTTTGAAGCGGACTTTGAAGAAATTGCCGGAATATTCGGTATTGCTCATCTACTCTATCCTGTTTCTGATTTATTGTTATGCCAGTTCGATATTTCCCGGACATGGCTCTGATATGGATTGCTGGCGTATCTGGGCGACTACCAATATAGAAAACGGTTTTCGTAATGTTTATAAGAACTGGGGGAATTATCTTCTTCTGTATCATTATGTTCTTTATTTCTATGGGAAAATACAGGGGAGTGCCGAAAACATTGCGCAACACATCAACCAGCTAAAATACTTTATCCTGTTTTTTGAGTTTGTAGCCGGATTTTTTTTATTGAAATTAACCCAGGAACGATATAAAAACATCCGGAAATCAGTAGCCTGTTCGATGTTCTATTTTGCCAATCTGTTTCTCTTTTATAACAGCATTGTATGAGGGCAGATAGATGGGATACTGGCTGGATTAGCATTCATTTCCTTTTTCTTTGCCTGTAAACGGAAAATCGTTTTTTCGATAATCTTCCTGATTTTGGCTATCAACCTGAAATTGCAGGCTATGATATTTTTACCGGTGATCGGGCTTATTCTTATACCGGTTATGATCGGTCAATTTTCGTGGAAAACCCTTTTAACATGGGTATTGCTCCCGGCTCTTGTACAGATAGCCATTATTGCCCCTTTTATATGCGCCGGAGATTTCGGAAAACTCTGGAAAGTAGTAACAAGTTCTATCGGAGAAGCTCCCTGGGTTTCCATGAACGCTTACAATGTATGGGATCTGTCGTTAGAAGGCGATTTACGCAAAATAAGTGATAAAATAAAATTTATGGGTATATCCTACAAGAATTGGGGATTATGTATGTTCACCATAACCAGTTTCTGTGCATTGTTTCCTTTATTGAAATTAAACTATCAACGATTTAAGAATTTAAGCATTGCTATTTCTTCAGAAAAGATGCTGATTATCTGCTCTTTAATTCCCTTATTATTTTTCTATTTCAACACGCAGATGCACGAAAGGTATGCACATCCCGCTATTATATTTTCGGCGGCTTATACCATTTTCTCAAAACGCCCACTGCCGCTAGTCTTACTATCTGCCGCCTATTTTATAAATATGCCTTATCTAAGGCCGCTTGTTCTATTCTTTACCTGACGACGATCATCCTTTTATTTGCAGATTTATACAAGATACTTCCCTGGAAATCGTCTAAATTATAATTATAATAACATGTTTTCGGATTATAAGCGTAAATAAAATTCCCTTTTAAGGATTATATAAATTCCTGTGATAAAATATTATAACGTTCAAATTTTTGAATATAGAAAATATTCAAATGAATAAATAGGGTAAAATTGTATATGGTTACCCAATTTATATTCCGATATTGTAAAGACTTTCTATTAAAGTAAACATAAGAATACTCTTCAAACCCGGAGCTTCATACCGGCAAGAAGGGTATCCGGTTTAAAATCGAATACGCTACGCATTTCACCCGCCATACACAAACCACAACGATCGCATATGCCGGTCGTTTTGCCCACACATTCAGAAAGGCGGGTCCCGTCTGCCAGGATAAAATTGGTTACCCAGCACTGTGGTTTAAACTGGTTCCTCTTCATCAACCTAAGACCTGAGACAGAATTCATAATAGGATATTTCGCCTTTTTCAAGGCAATTATTTCATCAATCACTTTTATCCGTTCGTCCCAATCTAAAAACAACGACTCAGTTCCCTCGTAAGGAGTGTGAAAATTCAAAGAAATTGACTTCAATACGGGGTGTTGTTTCACATACTCGATCGTTTCCCGCACATTTGTATAATTCTTGTTGTTGATGACCATATTCGCACTTAGCTCCTTATGGCCGCATTCCTGAATATTTTTTTCCAATAAGGCAAAAGTACCTTCGCCCCGTATCGCATCGTGAAAATGCCCAATGCCATCCATACTCACCCAGATCGAATCGGCTTTACAATTCTTGAAAGAAAGCTGCGCATTCGTAGTAACTGTTGTAGAGTAGAAGCCGATTTTCTTTGCCAGGTCGACCAAATTATTCATATCTTTTTCCCCATCTTGCCATAAAAAAGGTTCTCCTCCCTCAAAATCAACGAAACGGGAGCCTTGCCGGTAAGAGTATAATAATTCCTGCTCTATCTGGTCTGTTTTCTTGATGTGTGGATTTTCAAACTTGTACACATTGCAATGCCGGCATTGTAAATTACACTTATCTGATAGAAACAAAACGGTTTGCAAAGGGACACGCCTGCGTAAAAACCGTGCTTTAAAAAACCAAAAACCAAGATATAAAAGTTGTTTCATTATTCAGATATAAATGTCAAAAAACAAGTATTCAAAAAGTTCTTAATTCAAAAAACAGGCTACTCCCATGATGAGGCAAAAAAACGAGACCAAATTACGGGCAAGAAGCCAGCGAATCATAAACCAGTCTATTCCGGCTACCTTGATTGCTTTCATGTTCTCCATAGGTCCCATCCAAAAACGCGGGCGATAGTTCTTTTGAGGATCATTCACAAACTTGACTAATAAGTAAAAAAGAGAAATTGCCATAGGAAGCGTCAAAAATACCAGTAAGGAATACATGCGTAAAAACTCAGACGCAACTCCATAGATGACAAAAGCATAGGGTGTAAAAATAAAAAGAAAAGAGAAAAAAAGCATCCGTTTTTTATTGTTCACCAACACGGCTAGAGTCATTTTATGAACTTGCTTATCCGGTTCCAGATCCATAATCGAATGCGTGTATAAAATATTGGCAACCAGCAAACCCACCGGAATTGAAATTAACCACACCGACGATTCCAGAACTCCGCAGGAAGCATAAAACACTCCCGCCATTAAAAGAGGTCCGAACATAATAGCAACGATAACTTCTCCAAGCCCTCTGTAGCTGAAACGGAATGGAAACCCCGAATACGAAATTCCCAAAAAAGCCGCGATCAGTATAAAATAGGCAATCCCCTCCCCCCGTTTCAGAAAAATAACCATGCCTGTAATAAGGGCAAAAGCGCAAAAAGAAGCTGCCACAATGAAAAGCCGTTTCAACGTTGTTTGTCCTGAGATTAAATAGCTGCATTTAGCAATCCTGGCACGAATGCCTGCCCTTGCCAACTTTTCCCTGCCATCGACCCCTTTCTTCCGGTAATCGAAAAAATCATCGAAAAGATTGAGGCCTAAATGAGCGGAAGCAACTCCTAAAATGGCCAGAACAGCATATATCCAAGAAAAACCATCATTTCGCGAAGCCATACACATTGCCAATCCGGCAGGAAGCATGCTTTGCGGAAGCGACTGATAACGGGCATTTTTCAACCAAAAAAGAAATCCATTCATTTTCTATGTCAATAGATTATTACTCCTGTCACTCCGGCAAATACAATAATCAATATCGGATGCAACTTAAACTTAAAAGAAACGACAAATACCGCTGCAAAAATAAGAATACTTTTATAATCGATAAAATTCTCACGATTTATTAATACCGGACTATACCACTTTGCACCTGGTCAGATTCAGAAAGAACAAACACCTCAAAAAATGCCTTTTACAAAACATATTTTATCAAACGAAGGGGAGTATTCTCCTTCGTTTTTTCGTTTTAAGTTTGTAAAACGCTCTAAAATAGGAATTGTTTACCGCCTGCTGTACCATTTTGCACCTAAGAACTACTTCAAAGCCTTATTTTTGTGGAGATAGGGAAGAAAATTTTTAGTATATGAAATGTTTATTGTCAATCCAAATGTATCAGAAAAGGTTTCGCATCGAAAATACAACGCTAATACTGCAAACAATGTAAGAAGTACCAGCAAAACGAGTATAGCAAACCCCATATTTCTTCACGTAAATACAAAGATGCAAAAGAGTTGACCTGTGAAGGAATGGATATGAATTCTATAGGAAGATATCTAAAAATGGCTTCTTCGAGTGTTCAAAGAATTATTGAACGTCTGCCTTCTATTACTGCCATTTCAATATATCATGAAGGCAACCATAGTTTTGAGTTGGATGAGCGAAGAACCTATAGCGGAAATAAATCCAACGAATGCTGGCTATAGAATCTTGAAAAAGTGATCATAAAGAACATATACATGGGATTTTTTGAAATCCCATGTGGACTAAAAACAGAATATTTATATAAAAAAAATCTACAAATAAAATTTAATTGCAAATATGAAAATAAATTTACATCTTAGCCATCTGTATTGAAAGTTATTGATTCTTACTATGTAATTTTTCAAACGCTATGAATATTTAAGGATTCACACAAGTTCGCCCTCAAGTTTTCAGATGCAAAAATCCGGGAAAAATATCTTTGTGCCGCATTTTTACACTAAGTTTTTATTTTTTCTCCCTTATTTCAGGTTTCCGAAATTTTCAACAGGCAATCTATGCAAGTGATTTTTTGGCTTTGTTGGACAAGAATGACTTTAACAAATATGCTCCTTGTTTGGCTGCATAGGCTGACAGGGAGAAGAATATGAAAGAATATAGCGATTTGGAAGCCTCGCCAACTTTACAAATCACAAAAAAAACTTCCTTGCAGGCTATAAATGCAAGGAATAGTGCGAGAGCTATCAGACACAGGATTTATTAACTAAATACAAGAAAGGCGTAGCAAGGGTAGTAAAAATTATCTTATCATTCAGAGATACCGGATGATTTGATACGTAGCGTTGCTTGTTTGCATGCGAAAAGTAAAAACAGGCAAAGCGTTTGCCGAAAAGCTTTACGAGTAGGCTATATCAAAAAATGTTTATTATGAAAAAAATATTAATGATTTTAATAGTTGTGCTTTTCTCTACATCATTTACTTATGCAAGAGACTACTTTGTAAATCAAAACAGCCCATTACGCACTGGAAGCCCTGCAATAAATACCGGATATAATCAGTACGTTGATGAATGGCTTGCAGACTTGGATGGGAGACCGCGGATGGGGGCTATGAATACCAGATAATAGAGATTTATACAGTAAATGACCTGATAAAACTTAGGAATGAAATCAATGCTGGAGATAGTAAAGCAGGTATTAGCTGTATTCTGATGAATGACCTGGATTTGTTGAATGTTCAATTACCTATGTCAACAACCAATATTCAATTCAATGGAATTTTTGACGGGAATTACCATACCATAAGAAATCTGTCAGGAAATGATGCAAGTTTAATGCAGGTAGTTTCAGCACCCGGAGTAATAAAAAATGGAATAATGACCAATGCCGATATTACTACCACTCAACCTGATGGTTATTTAGGCATTATCGTTACATTTAATTCAGGAACAATAGAAAACTGCTATGCACAAGGTAAAGTCACGGCAGGGTCAGATCTTATAGCGTGCGGAAAGGGAGGTATAGCGGCAGATAATCGCGGCGGTAAAATAAAAAATTGTTTTGTAGATGTTATCGATTCCGGCCGCCAACGGATAGGCGGAATTGCAGGCGGAAATAGCGGTACCATAGAAAACTGCTATACAACCGGAAAATTAATTTGTACAAATATTTATAATGGAGGAATTGTCGGACAGAATACCGGTATAGTTAAAAACTGTGTCAATATTATACCTGTTATGACAGGGCTTAATCCGGGTTTGCCCAATGGTACATGCCGTATATTTGGATATAATACCGGTTCGGGAATAAATAATTATTCTTTAGACACCACTACTATAAATGGAAATATAATTACCAGTGGAACAACAACCAATAATAATGGACAAAATGTTTCCGATGCACAATTGAAAACACAATCTTTTTGGGAATTGCAAGGCTACGACTTCCAGAATATTTGGAAGATGAGTAATCCCGAAGGACCTTTTAATGGGTATCCTATTTTCAAATGGATGAATGAGTCACACTCATTAGCAAATTCAAATGTTACAAAAAAGTCATCTGAACTGGAATCAAAAGAACTTGAAATCATCGTAAATCCGGCTCGTTTAGATCAAAATAGCCCCAACCCCTTTACCAAAAGCACACGCATTGGTTATTATATACCTGATGAAATACAAAAAGCTGATTTATATATTTACAATATCAATGGAACAATAATGAAGCATATTTCAATTACAAATCGTAGCGAAGGAGAATTTACATTAGATAATGATGAATTAAGTCAGGGAGTATATATATACACACTGATTCTAGATGGGCAACTTATCGGAAATAGACGAATGATAATTATGAAATAACAATCAAGTAGAATAAGACTCTCTTTACCCGTAGTGCATTATTATTTTCTGATAACTGATATATAGTGTTTTACAATTTTCTGATTATGAAATTTTATTTTATAAATCATTGATATACAAATTAAACACTTGATTAATGCACTACGAGTAAAGATAATTAATTTTATTATATTTTTATTTTTTTGCAAAACAGAGAATTACTCACTTTTAGCAAAAGATTTTTATTATATTTTAGTTTTGCATTGTTTTTCTGCTTATGTTTGTGTCTACAGATGTTCTAACATCTTCGCTATTTCAGCAAAATTCTTAGATTCTGATAGCCAGCTATATAAAATCAAAGGGTGTGAAAAGAAGGTTTCTTGCATTATGCAAAATGTTTACTAAAAAGATATATAAGAGGTATCTTTTTGTTTCTTTAGGAAAGCATATGGCAATAATACCAAATCTATATTTTCATTTATTTAAATTTATTTTAGCTGATACAAGCCATAGTAGTAATGAAATATCTCATTCAAAAAGTACAGATTTTCAATTAACCGATACCTGGTACTCAGGAAGAAGCAGGTTTCGAGAGGAATGAGCCGCCGTAATCGTGTGTTCCGTTACGGTGTGCTATGACAAAAGGTGCATTGCAGGGGAGTATCCTACTCGACAAAGTTTAAAATACTTTCCCTGCTCCCACGCACCTCAAGGATGCGATAAGCACATAACCTGTTCGTATGGCAGTTTATGGCACACCCTTATTTTATGTACAAAAGTACAAAAAATAAACATACCGAATAAGCATTTTGCAGGGGTGTGGAATGTGAATTGCGTGAAAGTGAAATACCTGAAATTAAAATTTAAAAAATATAATTATGAAATTAGAAAACATAAATAGCAAAAAATTCTCATTAAATACCCAAGAAATGGGAAAATTATTAGGTGGTGAAAAAATCGTTGAAAAAACTGGGGCAGGAAAAATAAAAATCGGAGGTTCAGTGTGTTGTTTTGATGCTGATGAATATACATATGATTCACAAGGAGATAAAAATGCTGGTATCGTAGCCGTAAATGGTGCAAAATACAAAAATCTTCGCGATTGCTAATCTATCCTTCATGCTGATATTTGAGGGTAAACGCTACCCTTGAATATCAGTTTCCTAAATATTATTAATACAAAATACCTTGAAATGAAAAATAAAAAAAGTTTTCTGATTATTAGTCTGATATTTATATGTATGTTTATTGCAAAGCAGAATTTTGCTCAAAACCTCAGACAATATTATAAATATATAAACAAAGCCGAATTGGCTATCTGCAAGGAAAAGTATCAGACAGCTTCAAATTATTATAAAAAAGCTTTTTCTTTTCATCCCTTCCCTTTTAAAAAAGATTTGATTTTTTCTTTTAGGATCAACTATAAGTATCTCAATAATATTGAAGAGGCCGTAAAAAACTATCACAGGCTAGCCCAATGTGGAGAAACATATCCTGAAGATGCAGTTAAAGATAGCATTAAATATAGTGTTATCTGGAGACATATTCAAAATATAATAGATACTACCGTGATATTGGTTATTCCTGAATTGAATGACGCCATGAACCGAATTATGGAGAAAGACCAGGAGGTAAGAAAAGATTATGACATTGAAGACACTATTCAAGGCGCAATAATAACCATGATAGATGAGGAAAATTTAATTGAATTGGAAGTTCTTTATGCAAAATATGACCGGATTAATGAATATTCGGCAGGATGGATGCATATTAACACAGTTCTGTGGCATAGCTGTGAAAGTTTATTGTATGACCCTAAAGTTCTTTTACTGAAGGAAGTACTAAAGGGAAATGCTAATGCAAAAGATTATGCCCAATTAGAAGGCATGTGTGATATGTTATTAAACAGGGTTCGATCGATGGGGCAGTTGAGTTATGAGCCATTATACGGTACCACTTATTTTGATATTCTAAGCATTAATAATACCCTGTTTATTTACCCTCCCAAAAATCTTAAAAAAGTAAATAAAAAACGGAAAGAGATATTATTAGCCGAAACATGGCAAGACTATTTGAAAAAAATACTATACATATATTACCATCCTGATACGGATTTTCCTCTTCATCCGACAATAACAGCAGTTTTCCCTGAAGAATTAGCGAAACAAAAAATCGAACAAAAAAAAGCTGAAATAGACCAAAAGATAAAAAAGGGGAAGTATATGACGATTCCTTCCAATTAGCAAAGAAAGATTCTATAAATGAGTAAAGTATGATTTTTATTTAGAACATACCAAGAAATATAAAATGGCATTGCAGACAATATGCCATAAGTTTATTACATCTACAAATTTTATATGCTATTAATTTTAAGCAACGAAAGAGACAGAACTACGGATATGGTGTGTAATTGGCTCAATTACTATCAATTTCCATTTGTAAGAATCAATAAGGAGCAATCAAATAGATATGAAATAGTAATTGATTTTCAAAAAGGAAGACAAAACGTTTGTTTAAAAAGCGATATGCAAATTTTTGATTTTTACGAAATTACAAAAGTATGGTTTAGACGAGGGGAGTTTGATTTCAGGCTTCATTGTCCCATAGCCAATATAGACAATGCTTTCATGCAAAAAATAATTCAACATATTCATAATGAAAATAATACATTAGTCGATTTTTTGTACTACTTGTTGAAAGAAAAACAAACTATTAATGATCCCCGTGTTTATAACTATAACAAATTAATAGCTTTATACGAAGCCCAGAAATTGGGATTTAATATTCCTCCGACTTTATTAAGTTGTGACCGTGATGTTATTCAGGAGTTTGTAAATAAACAATCCGGTTGCATTACCAAAAATATTCAGGATATTTTGTACTTGGTTTTTGAAAACGGTAATAGTATAAGCCAGAGTACGCAAAAAGTATTTGCTGATGAAATTACGGAAGAAAAATATTGGTATTCTCTTTTTCAGCAAGAGATTCGAAAAAAATATGAGTTACGGATTTTTTATTTTTTAAGTCGTACATATACGGCCGCTATTTTTTCCCAGTTGGATAAAGATAGCATGATAGATTCTCGTCAAGTAGATGTAAATAGTGCTCATCCCAATAGGATTGTGCCATTTAATCTTTCTCCGGTAATAAAAAAGAGAATTAATAAACTGATGAAAGCATTGAAATTAGAGAGTGGCTCTATTGATATTATCGTAGATTATAAAGGAAATTACTATTTTTTAGAAGTTAATCCGGTAGGTCAATTTAACTATATCAGTGAAATATGCAATTATTATATTGAAAAAGACATAGCCCAAAATCTGTTATCATGACGAACTTTGAAACAAATAAGGTACTATCTTCAAAAGATATGAAATATTTTCCCTTTAATTATAAGTATTTATCTACCACTTGTGAAAGTAAAAATGCTGTAAAAATCTTGCATCGGAAAATCGGGAAAATGGAAGCTGTACAAAATGAAAATGCTTATTTAGAAACCTATTATAAAAATATTTCCCGCTTCTAATATGCAAAGAAACACACTAAATAAAACATATAGATTATTTGCCCAATGCATTCCTGTAAAAGGCTATAATCGTTCGATTATTGTAGACTTAGGCAGAAACCAGATTCATTTAATACCCAATTCGCTATATGTGTTAATTACACGAAATAAAAATAAAACATTATATCAAATACTAAAGCAATTTGATAAAGCCGCAAGACCTGTATTACTTAGTTATTTTTCTTTTTTAGAATCACATGAACTTATTTTTCCTTTAGAAAAACATGAACGGAATTGTTTCCCTGAATTATCCCTACAGTGGAATACTCCCACTCATTGTGCTAATGCAATCATAGATATTACGGAAAAATCGAAATATGATATAAAAACAGCTATTTTAAAATTAAGTCAAATACATTGTTTCCATTTGCAAATCCGATTTTTCAAGATTATTGATTTTTCCGAATTAGAATCAATTGTTGAGTTTGCCAATTCATTACCGTTCCAATCTATTCAACTAATACTTGCGTATACGATATGTGCAGAGAAAACTCAATATTCAGATTTTATGAAAAAATATCAAAGGTTAGCAAAAATTGAGGTGTTTAATGCTTTTGAAGATGAAATTATGCAAGTTCATGGATTGGCAAGTATCGTAATTTTTCACCGGAAAAAGCTTCAACATAAAAATGAATGCGGCTATATAGATATAAAGTATTTTTCGGTTGACATGAAACATTTCACAGAAGCACAATACTTCAACACCTGTTTAAATAAGAAAATATCCATTGACGAAAATGGAAAAATTAAAAACTGTCCATCCATGGAACAGAGTTTTGGCAATATTGAGAGAAATTCATTAACGGATATAGTGAAAAAAGAGAAATTTACTAAAATATGGTATATCAGGAAAGACGATATTGAAGTATGTCAAGATTGTGAGTTCAGATACATTTGTACCGATTGTCGCTGTTTTATCAGGAATCCGGAGAATATCCGTTCACAGCCAGCCAAATGTGGATATAATCCGTATATTGGAAAATGGAAAGATGAAAATGAGTACATTCCTGTTCCCTCGTGGAAACAACAAAATCCAAACTGGGAAAAAAATGTTACAAGGAAACCCTTGATAAAAGAAACTGGCATTGCTAATTAAATATACATTCGTATCTTTGCAGGAAAAAAGAAGTTATGAATTGTCCAAAGTGTTCATGTGATAAAAGTACAAGGTCGGGATTTGTCAAAGAAAAACAGCGTTACAAATGCAGGGAATGCGGATGCAACTATACCGTAGAATTAAAATCAACAGCAAAGCCCAAGTCAATGAAAAAGCAGGCATTACATCTGTATCTTGAAGGATTGAGTTTTCGTTCGATAGGCAGGATTCTGGGAGTCAGTAATGTTTCCGTTTTAAATTGGATAAGCGGTTTTGGAAAAGAAGTTCAGGCGCTCAATTCGGAAAGTCAGGAAATAGAGGTGGAAGAAGCGGCCGAAATGCATTCTTATATCGGTTCAAAAAAACTACTGCTGGATATGGATTGCTGTTAGATATGGGAAAAGATTCATCAAATTCATTATTGGCGCCAGAAGCAAGGAAACAGCAAAAGAATATTGGGAAACGATAAGGCAGCATGAAATGGAATTTATTGCAAGTGATTACGGGAAGGGATATGAGAGTATTATTCCCGCAGAGAAGCATCTTCGACGAAAGCGGAAACATTTACTGTTGAAGGATACAACAGCCTGTTCAGACATTTTTTAGCAAGGATGAGATGGAAATCAAAATGTTACTCCAAGAAAATAGAAATGTTGAAATTGTCCATACTTTTGTTTATGCGCCATCGCAATGAAACCTTAAATATACTTAACCAGCAAGGCCGAATTTTTATATCTCTGCAATGGCTCGCATGGGAAAGAGCCGGTGAAGACGGCCTAATTCGGTGAAAGAAAGTTATTCTGGTATTGTTTGCAAGAATCATATATCGGTGAAAGGAATGGTTTGGAGGATTTCAGAAATTTGTCGTATCCTGCACCTGTCTTTTTGTTATCTTACCCCGGTTTTGGCCTCAAAACCGTATCTTCGGGATAAAACACGAAGATATCAAAAATCTCAATCTATGCTTAATGAATCGAGTGGGATTTACTTCTTATTTACGGAATGTTCCGACGAAACAAGTGTATATGGAAGGCGATATCCGGACACATAAAAAGGGAGCACTTTACCTCGTTTTTTCCATTTTCCTAATAATTCAACATTACCGGCATGATCAACATCAATAAATTTTCATCGCTGCTATATTCTTCGGTAGGAAGGATCAAGGCTGCACGGTTGGGTTGCGACATTTCCAGTTTAATTTCCTGAGAATCCATATTCTCGATCATTTCGCGGAGAAACTTCGAGTTAAAACCGATAGCCATAGGCTCTCCCGAAAATACGCCTGTGATATTTTCTTCTGCTTTGTTAGAGTAGTCAATATCTTCGGCGGTAATCGTAGTGATCTCTTCAGATAAAGCTACACGCACCTGGAAAGTAGATTGATTGGAGAAAATCCCTACACGACGGATAGATTTAAGGAAATCTTCGCGTGAGACTACAAACGTATTCGGGTTTTCAGTCGGAATTACAGCCTCGTAATTCGGATATTTTCCTTCTTTTAAAGAAGAAAAAAGAGTAATATTCGCAAAAG
>JARFOC010090089.1:0-13647 GCA_031763485.1 Osmoderma eremita | reverse complement strand
TCGAGGTGGTAAGGGTATTTTTTATTATTTTTTACTATTTTAAGCCACCGTATCCTATTTTGTATTTTATATAAATACCTTGGAAAAATAATTGAGTACAATGAGCAAATAGACGAAGGCGATAAACAAAGGAATAGGAAAGACTGGAAAAATACTTGACATGACGAAGAAAACGTTTATTGCAAGAAAAGAAATACCAGCAAAGATCAAAGATCAGAAGTAGTGAAAAAAGTAATAAGTCTGACCTTAAGATACAGTGCAGAACAGCCAAATGTAATAAATTCTAAATAAATTATCTTAATTATTGCGTATATTTATAAAAATTCTCGAAACACGTCAACTGTAGATTATGAAATGATATCCTGGAAAGTGGAAATGCAAGCACTAAGCACTGATTTTGCTCTGTATTATAAGTACGAAACCTTTATCAGTGATATACTCAAGTAGAGGCAAAGGCAATGGACATTGGATGAATTTATTAGCAATTAGTTTGTTGTATGTATTTTATTTCGTTTTATTTTTATTGTAAATTATCTTTTAGTTTACATAAATATGTCATTTTACTGTGCTTGGTTAATTATTACTATTAAAAACTTTAAGTTGACGTAACATTGAAAAATAAACATAAAGATACTATCTACTATACATAAATAAACACATGAACAATATATCAGTCGGCTATTGTTACCATTTTTGGCAAGTCCAGATGTGATTCTATTATGCGGCTTCTACTGTATGTATATTTTAAACGTTCTCCAAGACTTCAACGGCCTTCTTATTATGATGCGGTAGAATATTGAAAATGCTGATAACCAGAACTTGATCTTTAAAGTGCAAAATATAAAACTCAGAAAGTAACACATTGAAGCACATTCAAGCATAGTCACGTCTTGATATTGTGCATTTTTTTTATATTACATTTTTTTTACAATGGAACTGGACAGAGAATATTCAAAGATATTTTTAGCTCTAAAAAGTTATCAAAGAAACTTCACTAACTATTTAAAGAAAAGACTGCTTATCCCGATGGTCCGTCACGAATATGCATTTCTTCCGATATTCTTGGGTACCTAGGATGAGTGGCCATTATTTTACTGACCACTCCCACTATCTGTCTGGAAAAGTAGATTACAGCATTACAAATTACAGTTCCTTATCCTCTAACTGTTCTGCTGATTTATGTATGTTATTTGGAGCTCTGGGGAATTGAATCTACCCCCATTACAGTGCAAACAAACACGTCGTAATGTACTATAGCGAATAAAGATCGACATCTTCCTATTTCGCAGTAAATAAAGTTTGCATAATCAACAAAATCCGTTAATTACAATTTGAAAAATATCCAATCTTGTAACATTTTCACTTAAACCTTCAACGTTGGCGGAATAAGGTGAACTTTCAGTAATTAATTACCTCTTCATTTAAGATGCGAGGTCCTTCATCATGCGGATTACTCCGCAGAAGCCATCTACGTTATATATAAATATATTACCGCGTCTATTGCGTGAAAACCGGCAAACTATACGTAGAACCTATTTAGAACGTGGGAACAGGGAATGAGGGTGCTCGCTGTAAATTAGACGCCCGGAAAGGGGCAAGGCGGGATTGTTGTTTACCGTATGTGTGTGAGCAGCCTTAAGACGGTCTTGGCCGCCGACAATTCGTACAGCAATTACCCAATAAGCGTGAGTGATGGGTTCGTGCGGTCGGAAGTATTGCTCGCGGTAACTTTATACAGCGTCTCGTAATCAAGTGTTCAGCGGATGAGTTCAACTACTGGCGAAAGGGGGGAGGTTGGCTGGCAGGTGAAGAAACGCAGTTATTACCAGGGATAAAGGGATATAACTTCGCCTTAGCGGCTTAACGACGTCTATTGTGGACGTTAACTAATATTGCCGGGGGATTTGGCGAGGTTTTAGTGCAACGACCGGATAGCTGCTATAGAAACTAAAGTTGTAGAGAGTAAATTAAAATTTTGTACTCATATAAGTCGTCACAAAGACTGCTGCTTATAACAAAAGGATGATCAAACATGCATAAGAAGGGAAGTGAATTTAGTTCAATTTTTATATTTAAGATAATTGTCGAAACATGTATGGAATGTTGAAATCTACTATTATCGCAAGGGTTTTTTTATAATGATTTTTATAATTACTCCACTAGCAAAATGACTTTCTAAAAGACAGATTCTGCGGTGATAATGCGTTCATAACTAAAAAGATTATTGAAAAACGTAGGGAATTGAATCTATAAGCCCACATTGCATTCATCGGCTTTGAAAAACCATTTGGCTATGTCCACAGATCAAAGCTATAGTTTATACTTACATAGTTAATCCGTCCTTATCTACTTTAAGGTGTAAAGGTGGTACGAGTTGCGGTTTCTCCGCGCATTTCTATCGCGTTGTATTTTCGCAGAATCCGTTCAATTCAGATTTTTCTTTTGCAATGAATCCCGTGAGTCCATGATTTAGTAAGTCTTCTACGTTTGCGTTTTCTTTTTCACAGTCAGCTACCCATATATAATATTTAAAGCAGCTCTTCATGCCTTAAAGGCCCATGGCTTCGATATTCTTCACCACGGATTTCCATTTTTTCCTATCCTTTGCCCTTTCCTCCCTTGCCGCGGCTCCTGCCTGCCTGAGATCCTTCTTCACTTCCTCGAACCACTTCTTTTTTGGTCTGCCCATTCTCCTCTTACCGCCATGTCCCAAGAGGAGTGATTTCTTAGTGTGCCTGTAGTTATCCATTCGCCAAATATGTCCCAACCACCTTACCCTTTGGCCTCGTATTCTTTGAATTATGTTTGGTTGGTTGTACATATCCATCACTTCCTTATTTGTTCTTCTTCTCCTATTGCATATCGTGAACCACTAAAAATCTTTCTGAGAACCTTCCTTTCCTATCTCTTAAGTTTTTCTTGGTTTTTTTTGACTTAGAACCCGTTCTTCGCTTCCATACAATACCGATGCAAGAACTACCGTTTTGTAAGTCTGGATTTTTGTGCCTCGTGATATGCTTTTGGACCGCATCACACCTGCCAATGATCCCATTGCACGGCTCCCTTTAGCGATTCTCTTATCGATTTCAATATCTTCACTGCACCCATTGCTGATGGTTACCCTAAGATACTCGAATTGATCGACCCTTTGAAAGCTGTACTGTCTGTCATCCGTTTTAATCTTCAGATAATGTCCTTGTATGTCTTCCTTTACTTTAAACTTCAAATATTTTGTCTTTTCCTCGCTTATACGGAGCGCATACTTTTCTCTTGCGACCTCTAGTTTTATAAAGATCTTTTCCAACTCTTTTCTCGATCTTGTGCGATGTCATCTACATATCCCAATACTTGGTGTCTGTTGTAGTAAATCATCCCTTTGGCATTAATTTCGCTATCTCTTATGATACCTCTAGCAGCAGGTTAAGCAACACGGTGGACAGGGGATCAACTTACCTTATTTGTTTCAATTTTCTGCTACCGTCCATAGGCACCTTCTGACCAAACCATGCCGTTTCTTCAGTTTGTTTATAACAGGTTTGATCATGCACCGTTCCCGCCCTACGCTGTTTCTAATTCTGACTGTCTTTGTCACGCCCATCACTTCATTAAGATCTCACTTGCTTGTTACCTACTTTTACGTGTGTCATTTAAAGTCCATGTTTCACACACGTACGTTAGCACTGGTACATACACATTGCTAAAGGCGCCAATTTTAGTACCTCTACTGACTTCCTTTTTCCTAATAAATGTTCTGTGGAGTGCCTGGTGCACCTTAGCGCCGCTATTACTAACCTCTGGATCCAATTTTGGCCGCGTTGCATTCCATCTTCCTTCTTGTGTCTTTAGTCTTATCTGCTTGTGCATATCTCTTTCCTTTTTCGTTAGATCTTATTTAATACATATATATCTGTTCCTCTTTAATTCCTCATAATTTACTTTTATTTTTCATAATCAGATACTTTTCCCAAGCCTTGTTTAATTCTATCTTACGGAGTATTTCCAAGCTTATATACTTGTTTGATTTTCACCTGGACCTCCAATATGTTTACATATTGACAGCTGCTGCCGTCAAAATAGTCAATCAGCAACCCTGAAAGTATTACCTTATTTGCTCTTCTGTCTCATTCAATCCATTCCGTTGTCATCTTAAGCTCTTTCCGTTCCGGTCGAAGCATGCTAGAGGCAAAAAACGACTCTGACATGGTTTACATGTTGAGTTAGTGTAACCGACTATTTTCCAATGGTTAGTTTCGCTTCTGGCGTGGTCTTTCTTCCTCTTCCTCTTTCCTCGATCTGATAAGTTTCCGTGTTGCCATGCTAACCCAGGTTGCCTTTCTCTCTTTTACATGGTTGGGTTATCCTTTGCCGTGGTTCCAATCTTGAGTTACCGTGCCTACTTAGGTGTCTTTTTCTTTCTCCATCTTTCTTCTATCTGTTCTCCCGAAGAAGCAGCTCATGATTGTGAGCGAAACATCTTTCCATGATCCAAACCCGGAAAAGATTTCTTTTGCATTGACTCTAGCCGTGGAAGTCTTCCTCTTCAGATGCTGACTTTAAAAAGGAAATTGTCAATGCATTAGCGACCTAATAGGCGACCACTTATACGTTTACTATACCACGAGTGGGAAGCTTTCAGCTTCTAGCAAACCCAGCGTCGCCAATGTTATTACGTGGCTATTACGTTCGTAACAAATCTATTTTAAAGGGTCTACTATAATTTATTCTTTTGTACCGGAAAATTAAACCCTCCAGCAAACGCGAAACTTTTTAAATATATTACGAAAATGTTAAAATTTATTACGAAAGCATAGTAAAGTCTGGTACGGAAATATTATTTATACTGACAAAGAGACCTATAAAGAAACTGGTGACGCTTTTAATAAAGAAAGTGCAAAATTTCAACTTGGAATGAAAAAAAATTTTTTCCTAAGGCAAACAACAAAACAAAACGAAAAAGGTGAAGTCTAATTTCACAGTAAGTTTTCAGTGTACCCTTTGTCTTCCAAGGTATATAATCTAGGCATTCTTGAAAGCAGGGTGGGTTTTTTCTAATAAATTCTGGGTTTATTCCATTCTTTCAGTTGGTTCAAGTTACGTTGTTCACTGTTGTTATAAATTTTACTTTGGAGGTAATCCCAGTGAACGTAATCGTTTGGAGACAAATCGGCTGCTCTTGGGGACAATCGTATGGGTGCAAATCCAGCGTCTTCGAAATGTGATATCCAAAAAATTCCTAGCGACATTAGTAGAATGTGGCGGAGCTCCCTCCATTTGGAGCCAAGGTTCATCTACATTCAGCATCTCAATTGATGGAATGATCTCGCAACAGATCTAGAAATTCTGCTGTAGTAAGGTTTCCGTCAATAAAGAGTGGGCCAATAGGTCCATCATTAATTGTACCAATCCAGACATTCACCATTTGAGGGTACTGCGTTCGTGTCAAGTTTTGAGCATAAGGATTTGTATGGAGCCAATAACTAATAGAAAGGTTATTTAGTATTTGTCAATGGGTAACTGTACGAGACGTAGTTTTGTGTTGTTTACATTGCAAAAAAATTCTTTTTTCAAGGGAACTGGAACTGCAATTGGACAGGGAATCCAAAGATATTTTTAGCTGTAAGAGGTTATCAACTAAACTTTACCCGAAGGAGCTATTTAAAGAAAAGGACTGCTTATGCCGATAATCCGTCACGAATCTGCATTCCTGCAGATATTTTTGTGTACATTGCTTGAACGCCCATTATTTTACTGGCCACTCCCACTACCTGCCTGAAATAGTAGATTACAGCATTACATCCATTTGGAACCATGGTTCATCTACATTCAGCATCTCAATTGATGGGATGGGGTGGTCTCGTAACACATCTAGAAATTTTGCTGCAGTAAGGTTTCCGTCAATAGAAAACGGGCCTATAAGTCTATCGTTAATTATTCCGATTCAGACATTCACTATTTGAGGGTACTGCGTTCGTATCAAGTTTTGAGAATAAAGATTTGTATGGGGCCAATAACTAATAGAAAGGTTATTTAGTATTTGTCAATGGTTAGATGTAGGATACAAAGTATCTTTTTTCGATCCATTGCAACTTGATTATTAAAAAAATAATAAGTTACAAGTAAGTCTTTTACTTATGTATAAATGGTTGCCTGCGATGTCTAATGCATTGACAATTTACTTTTTAAAGTTACACGTAGGAAATATGCATGTCTAATAAAGAGAAAAGAGAATCCGGTATAGGAGTTTTTGAATTTTGGATACAAAACTATTAAATACGTTCTAAGCAGTTGGGCGCACTTTTCAATTTTCTCGATTAATTTCGACTAGTTCTTATTTCTAACTTAATTTTTATCACCACAACGATTTCAGGTCCACTGCTTCTCCAACATCATCAATACTTTTATAGACAAACTTTTACCCCACGCATATTTCGATGGGAACCCCCTGATATCTTCCTTTCTGAATTTCGCTCAGGAGTTTTGAAACCGTAGGCGTTGTGCGTCATAAAAAATACTACCCGCAATCTTCGCCACCCCGTCGTTTCGTATGCAATACGCGCACGTTAACGGGTACAGATTTATTGGAGTTTGAAACTTCACAAAGCCCAGAGTTTTACACTCGCAGCGCGAACTTCGTCTTCGTATAGAGATAGCTAGCAGCCCACAAGAGGTGTAAGTTGGGTATACTTATATATTAGATAGATATAGACGGCAGGAATTTTATTGAGCCGCGCACGAAAATGTTTTCATTACCTATGCGGCGGCGTATGTTTAATTTATGATGGAAACTTTTATTATATATTAGTTCAGTTTGGCTGCGATGGCGACCGGAACTATGTGGAGTCACCTACAGATTGCCTCGTAAAAATTTATTGCGCCTCATCGATGGAAATGATTTTATGTCTGTGCCTCTAGAAGGAAAGTATGCTATAATGTAGATATCTTTCTATTTACATATTAAAAAGTTGCAGAAATTGCCGGCAGGGGGGAAATAAAGTTGAAGATGGGACACAATGTTTGTAAATAATTTACATTGTGGTAGTTTATTATTAATCGTGGGTCGCACCTGCCGCAAATTAAGGTAATATTTTGGATCAATTGTCAAATGTATTTCATTTACGTCTTAGCCAACATGAAATAAGAAAAGAGCAAAACAATTTTCTTCTGCAAAATGCCCGTTGCCGAGTTTTTGTTATCTATGCGCAAGTATTTTGTTTTAATTTTTTATTACTGAAAATATAGGAATATCTTATAAACACAAATTATTAACAAACATTAATCACCCAATCCAAAAATTGCACTAAATAAGTAAAATAAATTATATTCTTGTTGAGAGAGTTATATCGATCTTGCGTGGAATTATAGATAAGTTTGTACCAAAAAAGGTCCAAGAATAGATTGAACCGTAAGTTTCCAACTTGGTTCAACTCTGAACTTAAAAACCTAGCAAAAGCTAAAGAGAACTATTTCAAAAAATGGAAAATGACCAAATCTTTCTAAGATTATAATGAATTTAAACGCCGCAGGTCTTTACTTCAGCATGAGATGAAAGCTTCATATAACAACTACATACTGAAAGCAGAGAATGATATTATTACAGATCCTAAGAACTTTGGCAGTATGTAAACAGCAAACGTAAAACGACAAGAATCCCTGGGAAGATGTATTATGATAACCACGTGTTGGAAAGTCCTGAAAATGTTGTACAGGCTTTCGCCAATCATTTCTCTGAAACATTTCTGTCAGGGCCGCTGAAATTCAGACAGGATTTGCCTTTTAGCTTTGCAAATTACTTTCACGTAGGTTTTTTCTCTGAGGTGGATGTTTTGGAAAGTACCAGATGTTTGAAGTCCAAGAATACCTTTGGTCACGACGGGATTCCCAGTACGTTAGTTTATAGCTGTGCAACCATTCTGGCTAAGCCTCTTACCATAATCTTTAATTTGTGTATACATACCAATAATTTCCCGGAATTATGGAAAGTAGGTCGGGTAACACCCGTTTGCAAAAAAGGTGACCAGACAAATATCATTAATTATAGACCGATTTGTATTTTACCTAATTTTGCAAATATGTTTGAACACCTTCTCTTCACTGAAATTTTTAAAAATGTAAAGCCTTATTTATCTTCATATCAGCATGGTTTAATCACTGGGAGATCAACAATTACTAATTTAGCTAATATTACGCAGTTTATAAGTACAACTATAAATAACAGACAGCAAGTGGACGTTGTATACACAGATCTATCAAAAGCATACATCGAATGCTTTTGATCATGCGTAATAAAAAAAAAATTGGCATATTTTGGTTTTTCTGACGGGTTGATGAAGTTTATCGAATCTTATCTTGAGAATAGATACAATTATGTCAGTTACAACGGTTATCCTTCCGCGATGTTTAAAGTCTGTACTGGTATACCACAAGGCTCCAACCTAGGACCCCTGCTGTTTAACATCTTTATTAATGATTTGTTATTATCGCTGAACTGTGACGTTCTGGCATATGCAGATGACCTAAAAATCTACAGAATCGTTAACAGCTATGTCAACACTCGCAGTCTGCAAAACGGCCCTACTTTTGTGGATAATTGGTGTGTGGGAAATGGTTTAAAACTCAATACTAAGAAATGCTTCGTTGTGTCATATACTAAATCCAAGGACCCTATCTTCGCTGACTATACTATTAATAACGTAGGCTTATCACGAAAATGTGAGATTATGGACCTGGGTGTGATATTTGACAGCCAACTCAATTTTACACAGCATATACTCTCAGTTTGTAGTGAAGTTAATAGACTGTTGCGTTTTCTGATTAGGTCTTGTCGTGGCTTCACTAATATAGCACTAATATAGGACTAAGATGGAGTACGCCTCAGTAGTGTGGTACCCTATCTTTACTTACCTGAATCTAACATTGGAGCGGGTACAAAAAGGATTTCTCAAATATTTGTCTTTTAAGGTGGATGACATTTCCCCTCCAAGAGGTTCAGACTATTGTCATCTACTACTAAGACATAGCGTTACATCATTAGCTACTCGCAAAGACAGATATAGTGGTCGCTATCTGCTTAATGTTTTACATACGACATTTAAAACAAACAGGTGTACTATGCAAAGCGCCAGTATCACATATGTTACGAAATATTAACAGTTTTTAGTTTATGAATTGGAAAGAGAAACAAATTAAATTGGTGAAAGAAAAACTTCATTTTCGTTCAGAAACATATGGTACGACATATTAACAATTGTTAGTTTATTAATTGGAAAGAAAAACAAATTAAATTGGTAAAAGAAAAACTATTTTCGTCTAGAAAATAAGTAAATCTATCTGTAAATGTTCTTATAACATATGATAACTAATAAAATTGTGCTCATTTCTTCAGTTTATGAACAAATTTTATGTTATGAACTACATTTTTTGTCAACCAACACTTCAAGATCTCCTGATTTGCATTTAATATCTTCATTTAAGCAATACTTATGTCTCTTGCAACTTTGTACCACCAGTCAATATCATAACTTTAGCTATGGGCAAGTTATGATATTGACTGGTGGTACAAAGTTGCAAGAGACATAAGTATTGCTTAAATGAAGATATTAAATGCAAACCAGGAGATCCTGAAATGTTTTGTGTTTCCGTTTGTGTTTCTGAATGTACTTTTTGATTTGCAACAACGCTCCCTATATAGCAAGGGCAACATTTTCTTTAGTCGTCTCATTAAATACGTCACGGACCCTTTCAACGAGAAAGAAAAATGCAATAATACTATCACTACTGTAAAAGAGAAGGAACTATTAGTATTGCAACCAGTACACTTCGATCCTATCGAAAGTTCTAAAAGTCAGGCGGAGCAAATTTCCAACGTATCTAGACACTTTACAGTAGTCACAGGGAATTACAATTTGTTAGAATAATGCAAGCTTCCTCTACCGGGAACGTGCAGTTTGGAATGGGAGAAGTTTTCAGGCGATAGCAAGGTTGGACTGGGAGCGAAGGAAGATGTCGCACGAAAAACATTCTCTGTTCTCACTATCTACTGCCGCTTCTACCCTCCCTAATGGCGCGTGATAAAAATGAAAGGTCTGATCGACAAACACAAGGAACGTTTAGATAAAGGCGCTAGAATCGGAGGTGAAATGCATCAGTTGGGGTGGAACGATTTGTTGAATGAATTGGTCGGTTAATATTTTGTCCAAGCCCTGTTAAAGGTATTGATTTTCATAAGAACAAGAATCATGGAGTTTGACTATAACAGTATAAATTCAACAATAAACAAAAATAAATTTAAATTCAAGTTCCAGATTTATAAAAAGAACTTTTACTAGAGATCGTGAGTGGTATGATATGGTTGTTACAATCAAGACAGAGGTTGTAGGATACGAATTAGAAAAAGTTCTGAAATCAATAGAAGAAATGACTGTAATACCTCACCTTAAGTTATCTTTAGGGCGCCAATAAAACGTTAGATGGAAGTAGAAGCTTAGGCTCTCGCTGTTTATAATGATGACCATTCGCTACTACTGTAGGCGGTACAGATTAAGTGTGGGAAGCTCTCGACTTGGTGTCCTTACAATTACTTAAATTCTAATACCACCAAAACATAACCTAAGAAAGTACTGCTCTGATGTAAAAGTGGCGGAAAAAAATTGCTCAGCGAAATTGGTTTTAATACTAAGGAAAATTGGTAGCTACTCCTTGTTGCAAGAATAAATTGTTGCAAGATTGTGTCATTTACTTTGTTGCCCTAAGGAAAGAGAAGTATGTGCAAACAACATTTCTCCAATTACGCCACAGATAGGTTGAGGCGTGATTCGAGTCTCCCCAGCGTGCATCTCACTCCCGCTCGTCTTTCTCTCTCTATTACACAGCACGACTTGATCTTTTTAAAAACCCGTAAGAAAAGTGGATTACAACCGCCATACGTATTTCTGTACTAATCTATGTTTTATATACACACATAAGCATATTAATGATCTGTATACATTTATCTGTTGTACACTTAGATCATATATATTACATGGATCCCGCTATGTTTCCAACATATCACACACATAAGAAAGACTCAGCATTTCTGTCTAACAACGGTTATTGGTATCTTTTTATTCGCACCTGAACACGCGTGGGCCACGGTGTAAGAAACGCACGAAATTTGAATTAAATTTGACATATATCAGAGATAATACCAGCTCTGACGCATAACCTAATTTTTTAATGTCAACACGTTCACAGTAGTACTAATTAAAATAGTGAATTCTCGGGACAAATTAATGTTGAAATTCTTAAATATAAACAATAATGGAGTAGTGTGAACAGTTAGTGTCACTAAATTATTATTTTGACACCAGTAGTTAATAGCAATTATATTTAGACTAACACAATATGCTAAAGAAAAGTTTGGCAAATCCAGAACCAGGTTCTATTTGTTCGAAGGACGGTGTTGACTAGCATGCACACATTATAGACGCTGAAGAGATAAATCATAGCAGTACAGGTTTAGATTTCTGCACAGATCGCAGTATAGATCCGGATCTTCTCAGACTTCTTTTTCAAGAAGAAAAATATGAACAAATAATCATGGGTATCACTATGTGCCAAGATATTCAGAATACCATAGGGGCTAGGATAACAATTTCGCAGTCGACAACCAAACCGAACCACTGCCACCAACCAATAAAAGAAACAGCATTCCTTCGATGTTGATGGTATATTCAGGGAAGAGAATTACTTTGATGTTGAAGATGTTGCCGGTTCATAGTTTGGGCATATATTCTGGTCAGAATCATCTCTATGAGCAACTACACACATGAAACCATTACCAATAATCTTTAATACAGACAAAATGGTGTACCTGTGATGCTCCGTTATGCATTTTATAAGTTACTAGACTTGATACGGCAAAAGAATGCTAAACTTTTTTGGGCCAATACGTTTCGTCGTAAGCATCATCTTTAAAATGATTTGAGCACACAAGGGATTTTCGTTTTACATCATTGTGCAGGAGTTTAACAAGTTTCCACAAAACGATTGTCTAGGGACTTCTGGAGCTAGGCCAGAAGTCCCTAGACATCGTTTTGTAGAAACTTAAAATATTAACCCAAAATGAATGTCTGTAAACATGACATTTCTACAACTTCCACTAAACATATAAAACCAAGTTTTCTGAACCACCTGCTTTCTGTGGGCCACCACATACAATACACTTTCTACCCATTGTTCATTTAAAAAAGTTGTTCATAGTAAAAAATAAATATAACAATAAGTAATTTTAAAAAGTCCACCAATTAAATACTGAGACGGAAATAGCATAACCGTAAAATATAAATAACAATAAAATGCAATTCACTCACAACACAGAAGAAATAAATAGCTGGCTCATAGACATTTATAAATAACAGCCATACAACAGCTGACATTGACAGTAACGATAATCAGTCTAATAAATTGTGAAATCGCATACGTCCCATAATAAATCGGACGGATTGCAAATGCGTTTCCGTTTCCGGTTCCACGTGTGGTCAGATAAGGGATAGCTTCATGTAATGTTCATAAGCAAGAAAGTAATAGCTCGAAAATCGTAGGTTGTACGTTGGAAAGAGTAACGTATGTAGTCTGATATGGTGATGGTATCCATGTACCATAATATACATATATGATATAAGGTTGTACACCTTGTTGTGAGTGGCTAGCAAATCCAATATACTACTAGAATCAGTCAACCACTTTTTCGACGTTACCAAGCCAAACGTAATTGTACATATGTATGTACGTTCTGCAATATATATACAGCAGTAAATACGTACATACACACATTTCATTCATATATACACCGCGTTGCTTCCTACTGAAAACATAATTTGTATATACCGTTGCCGAGCAAATATTTACTTGATTACATCTTGCTGGGATATGGGTTTCGCTCCTAGTAGCGCTTGTAGTTGCATGTGTATATACACAGTTCCAGCGCGCACAGGCAAGTAGTTGTTATTTGTTAAAATCATTGTATTACTACTAAAGTGAGGACGATCTAGGCATGTGTATGAGTCATTTCAAGCATGTGCCGAAGCAGAGGCGCATAGTCGGTATCGGTTTACATGCAAAATTCGAATTGATGCTTGTTTATATACTATTCGAAATGTACTTTTCGCGTTTTATTAATCTTTTACTTGTTGAGAATTTAATATGTCTATTTATTTTAATTATTTTAGTAGCTAATAA
This sequence comes from Osmoderma eremita, assembly GCA_031763485.1. NCBI lineage: Eukaryota > Metazoa > Arthropoda > Insecta > Coleoptera > Scarabaeidae > Osmoderma > Osmoderma eremita. Next base: position 432 of record JARFOC010090089.1, on the reverse strand, counting down.
TTGATACGTTTGCCCGTACCGTAGATTGGGGCGGTATTGATCAAAATTAAACTTTGGATGTAAATATCTTTCGGTGTATTTATCTGTAGGTGCTATAAAAAATACCAAATAATCGGTTTTATTTACTTATCAAACTAAGGCTACCACAAATATATTTTTCTTACTAGAAACATGCAAAAAAAATTAAAGTGCATGATCAATGTTATACTTGAAGTCGGGCTACTTTGATCATAACCGTTTTTTAAATTGCTTTCTAAAGTATGATGCAGTAACAAAAAAAATATCACTGTAATATGTCGCATGATATTTTAGTTCACACACAACGGGGCGACTTGGATCAGTTGCATCATCGAAAGAGAAACGCTGAGTGAAAAATAATCAAAGCCTGTGTGTAATATATTCCTCATTTATTTAAAAAATATATTCTTATAA
>JARFOC010090078.1:0-13647 GCA_031763485.1 Osmoderma eremita | reverse complement strand
TCTTGGATTGAAGAGTGCTTACCTGAGCTTTATCCGCCAAGAGCTCTCGAAGCTGTATTGAGAACCCTTCGCTGTTTCTGTTATTTTGGCCTAGTTCAACCAAAATATCACCTGACCTGGTTTGACGAACAGTTTTTATGTCTGTTTCCGTCTCCTCAGGCTTCACTTTCTGTCTTATCTCAGCCAGCACCTCCGCGTACGTCCTCCCTTGCAGTGGACGAATGAGCAAGGCTTTCGATCTCGCCCGATCGAATTGCTTTGATCTCGTGGAGACCACAGCAGCGGGTGCTAGTTGTCTACTGTTCATTTCCGCCTTCCTTTCATTTAAAATTTCTTTTGTATGCCGCTTATGCTTGTTCCGCGACTCTTCCTTCCAAGGGTTTTCTGAATTCTCATCATCAGCAACGGGGTTCTCTTTTTCTTTTTTGTCGGTCCCTTGTGCCGCAGGGAACGTCGAATGAACAACACTCGGAGCAATTCTCTGTTCATTAAGCATTGTTCCTCTAACCTCCTGCTCCGACTTCTTCCAACTGGCTCTACAGGAGGTGATAACATCAATTGCTTCTTCCAGTTCCTGTATGCCATTTTTAACGTGAATAGAAATATTTTTCTGACGTTCCGTTGCTACTTTCATCCTTATGATGATGTCCCTACACTTCTTCAATTCATCCTCTTCCTTATTTTTCATTTTGGAGATGAAATCGTGCTTCAGTAAACTTTTAATTGGCTGTGACTCAACTCCATATTCAACATCCGTAATGGATGCTTTTTTAATGTCACTTTGACCTATTCTAGCAGAATCAACCTGGATGACACTTTTGTTCTTTGGCGTTACTAACTTCCTGCTTGCCTTACTAGTAATGGGGCCTTTGTTGCTGCTCGAAATCGCAGCGCCGTCACAAATAAAATTACGATTGAAATATGAAATATTACGATTAATTGAAATTTTATTGGTAAGATATTGAAAATTAAAGAGAATTCATGTGTTCTTGCATAGGGTGCCCAATGTGTCGGACCTCGTTCGTTTTGGGAATACATTGCTTAGGAGTTTAAAATTTAATTCGTTGGCGAATTTATCGGAAACGAATTGTGAATTAAACTGAAAATTGAAATAAAATAGTATAGTATTAAATATATACAGGATGGATACACCGTTATAAAATAAATTAAAATAAAATATAGGGTGTAGAAAAAAATTAAAATTTGAAAATGAAAAAGGGGGCCCCTTAAAAAAATTAAGTTTTAAAATCTAATAAGGAAAAAAGGGGGCCCCCTTGAAAATTTTATAATCTTAAAATTGTTTAAAAAATAAAAATTAAGAAGGGGCGTCTCAATACAAATGAACAACCAACATGGAAGCAAGAAAAGTACTAGATAATAATAAGAGACGGTTTCACATGCTACACGCAACGAGAAAATAAATAAATTTCAAGAGAGACAAGAGCATGGGAATAAGAGAAATGCAGTTTTTTTTTAATCATGAGCTCCTCGCGTATTCTTCACTGCTGTTCAAATCCAAATTCCAAAATAATGTAAATGCAAGGATACACAATACCTAACTATATCCTCCATGAATCGATACGGTAATTAATCAGAAAATAAAAGCAAGACGCAAGAAACTGAATATAAACTTCCACCAAACTAAAAAAGGAAAAGAAAGGTTAATTATAATAGATTACCACAAATGAACAACGGTAAAGTTAAGCGGCAGGTATGTACGTTTAATATTACCTCTGATAACACTGGTTAAAAATATTTTTGTCCGAAGCACAAAAATATCTGATTCCCATATACTTTTGCATGCTGAAGTTAATTATATTTTCAAAATTTCTCCATCACCCTTAGTTTTTATGTTCCAGGATATTCTCTTATCCACCTCAAATATATGCATGCATAGATATGTAGTATAAGAGAACATGTCTTGACGTTATTTCAGTTGTCGACTAGAGCTCGGAACTGATCAAGCAGCATGCAATGTTTAATTTTGAACATGTCTTGGCGTGTTAAGACGTGCATTTCCCATTCCTAGACAGCATCTCTTGTTATTTCAGCTGTCGGCTAGAGCTCGGTGAATGAACATATGCGCTGACGTTGTTAACGATTTAAAGAGTGTTGCGTTATGGTGCGTTCGAGCTATTGATCACCTGTAAAAATGCCAAGGAAATGTGTACACCACCCAAACCCTTTTTGCTACACTTGCGGTGAATTGACTTTTAAATATCAAAAACGGTCTTTCACACCTCTCCTAAAAAAGTGCTATGAGCAGTATTTCAAGTGTAACGTAGGTGATGAAGACAAGAGCTGGGCTCCCCATACTTGCTGTGTTACGTGTGTCAGACTTCTTCAGTGTGGGCAAAAAGTAAACGACATATGCCTTTTGCTATTCCTATGATTTGGAGAGAACCGTCAAGTCATATTACCGATTGCTATTTTTGTCTAACAAATATAAGTGGTATGACTTCTAAATCCAAACATACTGTAAAATATCCTAATATTCCATCTGCACTGGGACCAGTACCTCACAGTACGGAATTACCTGTGCCTAAACCTCCACAAAACATGACACTAAGCGACCAAGAAAGTGCTGATACGAAGGCAAATGGAGTCCTGCTATGTTGGCAGACTATCGCCGGACGCTGAGGAGAGATGTTTCTGATGCAACATACAGCCGAAAGTCATATATCCAGCACATTTTCGAAGTAAATATATCACCTTGTACGTAACTTTTTCATGATTTATACATATATTATGATATATACTTTCACAAAATTCTAATGCTTTGTCACTCTGAAACTCGGCCTGATAGAAAAAACAGATATGAAATAAGTGTGAAAAGTACTACCAAGTTCACCCATTTTACATCGTGGGACAAAATAAATTTCAAATTTTGTTAACCAGTGTAATGTAAATGTAACCGAATTATAGAGATATTAATAAGTTGTAAACACAGAACACAAACAACAGACAAAATAGAACAAGCATACAGGTTTTATTTATTTTGTAAAATGTTTTTCTTTACACAAATTTTATCTATAATTAAACTAAAGCAATCGCATCAATATATACTAAAAGGCGTCCCACGGACGGGATTATATATACTAAAACGGCATACAATTGGCGTACATAAATCGCAAAATCTTGCCGCGCGTGGCTAGTCGGGGGATTGTTTTCTTTGCCCGATCGGGAGTATCTTTCCAAGATTGCGGGTATCTTTGGATAATTGTCGTGAATTGCAAAAAACCACTCGAATCTTTTACACTTATAATTGCATTAATTTATTTCTTATATTTGTCTACTTTAATTTATATTTACATAAACTTATTTTTACAAGTTACTATCATATGACTAGTTTAAAGTCCAAATATTTAGAACTGAAAAGGTATGGTTACATTTTCACTTTTTTGATTCATTTCCTACCCTCACCCTGTATATAGAATGTCTGCTTTTTAAAAGTTGATCGACGATTTCTTTTGCTTACAAAAATCGTTCTACATATAATTATGAAAACATTTGCAAATACCAAATCTGTAGCTGACTTTATTTTCGTTTGTGAATAATATCGGTCTGATTTTCTGTGCGTTATTAACAGTTGAAAATCATGGTTTGCTGGACTCGAAATACCTAATTAAGATTCATTAATTGCTGGAGGAGAAATCTCTCGGCAATTATGAAACACACAGAGTATTTTCAGTTTTATCCCAATCATGCTGAATTATCTAACATTCACAGCGTCAACGACTCGACTACATCCCTCGGAAAAGGGAGCGAACATGTATTCATTATCTGCCCACTGCGTATTCTGTAAAATACTTTTTACAATTCCCCGAAAAAAAATCGTTTATTCCTACTCAAACAATTCGAACATCAGCGCGCGATGCTGGATGTTCGAACTGTTACATTGCATTCCAAAATTTCGACTCCCCTACCAATTAGAGATTACCAGAGGCGGCATTCGTTCTATTATGAAAAAAAATCCCTTTCTACCCTCCATCCGACACACAACCCGTTCGTTTCCCGATTTGCATTCCGCGACATTATTAAATTCGATATGTTTCCGCGTCCAAAAAATATCAAAGCAAGGGGTGCGTAATGTTTAATCAGTACATAGTCGTTGTCGATGTTTGTTTAGCGACGTCGTTTCTGTTTACACTTGCGCCCCGAAAAGTGCCAAGTGGATGCTGACGTTGATGATGACGGGAGCGAATCTCATTTGGCGCTAATCCGGCTATTGAGTGCGCCGAAAGGATTCCCAGTTCGGCAAAGAAAGCTTTCGCGAATTCGCCTTGGTTGCTCTCGTTAGAGTGGAAAGTGCGATTATAAACGTGAACATTAACATCCCTTCCGAGTTACCAAAGTTTTATGGATAGCAATGGGCAGAATTAATATTTTATTGCAGGTGATACGCAAATGATTAACTAGGAATAAAATAATTTCCGCAATTGACTAATATTAATTGCAACAATAATATGTTTAATCATAAAAATTTATCCAACGCATGGGGTGAAACTCTTGCCGATGAACGTACGTACAGGTAGCATACACAAGAATAATGTATCTTAGACCTCATTCAGATCTCACCGAGATACAAGGTGTGTAAATTAAGTAATGAGGCTATAATCTTTAAATATTTTTATTTTAATATAATCACAATTGAGCGTTGTCTCCCTCAAAATAACTCCCTTTGGAAGCCACACAGCGTGGGAAATGGTTCTTCTATTCCTCATAGCAGTGCTGGAACTTGGATATTGGAATCGCCTTTAGTTGGTCGCTTACAGCCGTTTGAATGCTTTCTAGTGTCCCAAAATGATGTCCCTTCAGATGACTTTTCAATCTTGGGAAGAGGAAAAATCACAAGGACTCAAGTCAGGTGAATAAGGAGGCTGAAGAACCGCAGAAATATTTTTACTGGCCAAAAACCGTTTATGGAAATTGCTTTGTGACAAGGCGCATTGTCATGATGCAGGATCCAATCGTTCTTTAGTTTGGTCTCACACGCATGACCCACTTTTCGGAGTCTTATGAGAACCTCTCGGTAAAAATGTTGATTAACTGTCTGACCTTGAGGCACGAACTCTTTTTGAACAATTCCCTGGCTATTAAAGACACAAATCAGCATGCTCTTGATCTTTGATTTGCTCATTCTAGCTGTCTTGGGCTTTGGAGAGCCTGAAGTATGCAATTCCATGCTCTGGCGTTTTGTTCCCGGGTCATACTCACACCCAACTCTCATCGCCAGTAATGACACGTTCCAAAAAATATTCATTGTTTTCAATCGATTCCAAAAAGTCAAGCCACCTTTCTCTCCTGATGTCCTTTTGTTCCTGCGATAGGTTTTTTGTAACCATTTTCGAGCAGATCTTTCTCGTTCCCAATTAATTGGTCAAAACTTGATGAACGGTGGTGTGAGACAAATTCAACTGTTACCCTATCATTCTGACCGTCAATCGACCGACGATCTGAACGCACAAGATCGCGGATTTTGTCGACCTTGATATCGGTTCTTGCAGCTGAAAGCTTCTCGCTGCGTGGCTCATCTCTCATCGACTCTCTTCCTTCGGAAAATGCCTTAAACCACCGAAAAATCCGGGCTTTTGACAAAACACTGTCTCCGTAGGCCTGCTGAAGTTTTACAAAAGTTTCTGTTGCACTTTGCCCAAGTCTGAAGAACGTTACAAAAAGAGCTCTGTATATACTTTCTACGTGCCAGTTGCTACAGGTATAGATCGTCTCTTTGTGTTGTTGATGTTGGCCGACCTTGTCCTTATCTTCGTGCGACAGTATTCAAAAACCGATTGCAAAAAAAAAAAAAAGTTATGCTTTGGCTCACTCCAATGTCTTCAAGCAAACAACGGGAATCTTTTATATGCTCCGTCGACGTTCGCTTTAAAACACACATCAAGATGTCTGTCTTCGGTTTTTTGTTTAAAAGGTTGGCACTAGTTTATAGAAATATTTTGGCTTTTTATATTAAGTGACGCTACTTTCTATTACCTCAAGAAGACCTGGCCGTTTGTGTTTGTCTTCTGTTGATACTGCTTCTTAAATTCTATGCATAATAACCTAAAGATCAAATTGCACATCACATTACTTAATTCCATCAAAATTGCTCCATTTGATGCTATTTTCATCTTTATCCTTCCTTCTTTTTTAGGACACAGTCCTGGTTCATTCAACATTACTCTCGTGTTAGCATATCCTTCGTATGCCTAGTTCTCGCATCATTGCCATCCTGGTGATTTCGACCTATTTGGTATTTTATTCTTGACTCGTCATTCTATATTCGTGGTGTTGCCATTTGGTTCTGCATCTCCTCCCAAAATTTTGGATTTCACACTGTTGCTTTATGTCATTGTTTCCTTTTCTGTCGTGTAGGACGTTTCCCGTAATTGATCGTAGATTTCCAGTTGAACTTAGAAATCGTTTGGTTGCTGCTGTTCCTCCGATCATTATTGATCTGACACAGGTTTTGTAGATCTTCACTTCTGCGTTGAAAATTAGATTTTCGGTTTTATAATATATTACTGACAATAAATTTAACTACGATACATTCAATATATAAGGATACAAAGTCTAGCTTCAGTATTTCTTATCGAAGAGTGATTTAAAGTGATTTATACAAAAAATGATATCTTCATGTAAATGTAATATTCTTGGTACTAGTGCTGGGAATAAACCAGAAATCGTTTAGTGAGTAAATTTTACTTCTTTTTGCAGCTCCAAAAATATCTAAATGTACCTATAGCCTATTAGCTTTTTTGTTCAAAAAATACATACAAGTAAAATTTAAAAAAGCTACACGCCAATATTATTAATTGGTACTAATGAAATACATTTAAGGAGATGTCAAATTTTATCAAAAATTCATATCTCACTAATATACATATGCAATGTAGATTAGCATTCGTAATAGACTTACAAACTTTGACGGCGGTATTTCTTTAAGACGCAATCAGAGACCCTTGGTACGCCAAATCTCACCGGTGGCTAAAAATTCGGTCTGTATATAGCTCTGTTCTCGTAAATTTATGCATAAATTAGAATACATAAGGATGCCTACATTAGCATCAGCGACAGCTCTTGCCAGGACAACGTCCTTAGCATAAACTCTAATTTAGCACTCGCTGATTGTTGTTTTTTGGCGATTGAGATTTACAATTCATAACGCGCGTATATGTTACTAAAAATGACGCTAATTTGGTGACTGGCGATAGTCACCGGTTTCGTAAAAAGCAATTTAGTAAAATGAAAATTATGTTGGCTTATCAAGGCGAAAAAGAACTGCAATTTCTAAACCAATAAAATATATTACATACGAATTGGTTGAAATTATAAGTAACAAAATAATCACAGATAAAATCCCGTTTAAAATACCGAAGAACGCGTATTTTGTCAAATGTTTGAATTGCAAAGGAACTTTTGTGTTTAAATTAAACAAGGATCTAGGATTAAGTAAACATTTAACTTATGAAATGAGCTTTGAATTAACAAAGAAGATATGATTTTTGGATGGGTAAGAATATATTTCTTAGAAGTACGAAACCTATTCAAACAGCGTACGCATGTAGTTTGAAAAGTGCCCTCAGTGCGTAACAGACCCTTCGAATTGCGCTGGAAAAATCGATAATTAGCAAATGTAATGTGCACATATTCATTTGACGTTATCTTTGCCGGCCTGCCTAGTTGGAACTAGAACTACTCGTATACCCTTGGGGCGAACGCCAAAATCAATAGGGGAGGGCACACAGTGGTACTGATGCTGCGATGGTTTATGATGCGACCCCTCGCTTTCGTTTTGACGTTTGTTCATAAATGAGCTGGCATATTACGTATTCTACGTGTGTGTGTATATGTGTTTTACTGTGTACGCTTCTGGCGAGTTATTACATCGTTCAAATATTATTTATTAAATCAATGTTTAATTACGCCGTAATGAAAAAATCGAATAGCAATTTTTACAGTTATTGGTAAAGTTATTATATAACAATTTTTTTTGTTTTATGATTTTGTTATGCAATTTGTTAGTATCAATAATAATGATATACAGGGTGTGTAAAAATTACCACACATTGGCAACTTTTGAAATATCAAAACAAAATCATTAATAAAAGTAAATAAACTTCAAACTCAACATTTTCTAATGAAATCCTTCAAAAATATATGATTTCTTGTGAATTGAAGAAACTGTATAGTGTTACATTTAAAAGAATCAAGATGGTCATTATAGCAAGAAAATGAGCTTAAAAAAGGTGAATTGAAATCGATGTGACGATGGAGAATGATCTTCCAAGGAACTTTTATTAATGATTTTTTTTGATAACACCAATATTTTCATAATTATTTCCAATGTGCGGTACTTTTTACGCACTCTATGTAAGGGGAAGTAGTACAATGGCTGTCTCTGTATAAAAACATCACATTGATTTCCAGTAGCGTCCTTATTTTTAATCTTCTGATTTGTTCGCTGTCGTCCAGTAAATTTATTGCCAATGCATTGGAGTGTTGTTTGATACGTTTCTTTTATTTGACAGTTGCTAATTTAATTATAATATGGCTTAATCAAGAAATTGTAATCTTTTATAATATGAAAAACCTAAAGATGTCTTGAAAATATAATTTGGAAATGTCACAAATAAATACGTACATATAATTTTAATGGAGAAATTAAATTGTCAAGTGGCTTAACTACCGTTTTTATGTGCGGATGTATTATGTTCCACCCTGATCTCTCTTCTTATTTCTTATACCACCGACACTCGTTCCAACTCCTTCAAATCTTTCTTACCACACTCCCAATCACCCATTCCATTACTTTACTTTGCTGACTTTAACAATTTCTTTACTTCTTCTTCCATTCGTTACTCTCGCACCATCCCAAATATTCCCGTCGTCATCACAGCAACGAGCTATTTCTATTATCTACTGATGTACCGCGATGTAAATGGTTGCATTCAGAAGACGGAACTGTTGGGCAACTGTTGAGTGAACATCTGCTGAATGGAACCGCTACATCGAATATTTGACGGGGCGGTTGCCATTTTTTCCATCATATACTTTTCTCGCTACTAATTGGGAACGTGTTCCGTAAAATGGCGATGGCAGGAGAAGGGAGAATTTTATATACGTATGAATTTGAAAATGAAACGTTCCAAATATGGGAAAATAAGGAGATTCATAGAAAATCATCAGCAATTGCTATTGGTTCTGCTAATTCCACAGCTAATGCGCCCAATAAATTTATATTTAAATTATTATCCATAATTGAATAATGTACAATATCCCCCATTTTAAGGAAAATAAAATAAAATAACCTAACCAAGTGTAGTGCTACTGCTACTGATGTAGCTATCGGTTCAGCAGACGAATGTAGCGCTAGGTAGCGCTGTTTAGATTTTCGAAGTAACTTATAAAGAATCGGTAGCGTAGCAACTTCGTCTTCTGAATGCAACCAATGCTGTGCCGACGGTTTCCATACTGTATTATCAGTAAACGGGCTTCTTCATCGTCTTCGGATTCTATGGTGGCAACTTGGGCTCGGTTAACTGCACCGGGGTTTCGTTCCTCGTCTGGTAGATCTAGGATGTAATTTATGAAATTCCGCCAAACCCTTCTGTTGTGTTGTGTAATGTGTAATATTAACATTTTTTTTGTAACAGTAACATTTCTTATACCCAACATCCATCCCTGGCTAGACTTTACTATTATTTACTATCATTCCCACAGAATCGCTTTTACCGACTGAGCCGCGAATATTAATCGAAACTCTGTTTCCGAAATATGTATCTAGACTTCTCCACTCATTAAGGCCGTAAGGGTATTTTTTGTTTCAGTTATAATACGTACAATAGTTTAACACACCCGCTGTGTCTACTAACTCAAACTTACTTGCAGTTATTAAATTTTTTCTATGCTGTTGAAAATAAATTATTACAAAAAGAAAAGTACAGAAAAATTGCAACATTTCAGTTGCTTCCAAAATATTTACTTTAAAAGCAACATTTAGTAGATCTAAAATTTCACCACATTTACCAAAAACCCTTCTACATTATAGTTCTTGCAGTTCTTAAAACATCTATCTATAGAGTTGTTTAACGAAATACATATTTGCAGCTGCAGCTAAAGTAGAGCAGGGAAATACGTATAAATGAAATTCTGTAGAGTTGAGAGCATCTCATCCTAAAAACGTATCAACCAGAAAAGGTTGGATATATTTTCCATTAAACTAATAAAAGCTTTCCTATCCTCAAGTCGTCCCTCCATAAAATACGCCCTCCATAAAATTTTCAGTGCAACATACCTTTTTACGCGAATAAATTTATATGCTTCCCCTGCTTATTACCTTCTTCTTTTTAAATTATCGGAATGATCATGGATTTCGGAAAGATAAACACGAAATGATGCGAGTGGTATTACGTGGAATATCGTCATCTTTCCGCGATCTGCTGCAGAAAAGTAATAAACCAGACAAATAAACACTGGAGTAACCAGTACCTATTTACTCTGATGGAAATTTGGAACGCCAAGGAGGTGGTGGTGGTAGTGAAAAGAATTAAGGCGAAAGCAATTTAGAATGAATTGAATTCCGTAAGTGGTGAACGCAATACAAAACATCCCGCCTGCAAGAATCAAATTAAACACATAAAGCTACCTGGAAGTATAAGGGAAACGCGCATTCCACAAATGAATAGACTTCGGACTTCGGACTTCCGCATTCCATTCGGAAATTCGAATGTTGGAAACTGTTTTGGTGCACAAAGAAATTGCAGATTAATTAAAATACCTGATATTAAAAGGATTTGTTTTATCAGGTTTAAAAATGTTAACCCATATACTTTTATCTGTTGTTCCAGGCTATGTAAGGTTTAGACTGAAACATGAGTCGAGAAAGTAAAATGCTGTAGCTCTAATAACATACTGGATTGGAAAATCAACGTCTGTTAATAACAGGGAAACACATATATAAGAACCCGCCCTCCTCCCCCCCCCCCCATGGTGAGGCTCGAAAATGAATCAGCCTTTATAGAGTGCCGCATTTGTGTGGCAAACCTCGATATATACGTTATCATATAAGATAACAAAAAAAATTATTTACGAAAATAGTAGACAGTCATAAACTTAACATTTTAAAATTATTTTCATATATACAGGCGGTTTCATATCACCAAGGTGGACCAAACATACGTTTTCTTAAATGGAACACCCTAGATATTATTTCGGATTTAGGTTAAGCTCATGCCTCACACCCTCAATATAAAATTTCATTAAATTATACAGCGTGTTTCAGAAGTTATGGTCGATTTTATATACAAATCCACTGTAGGTTCAAGGTCTTGTATATTACAAACAACGCAGTCTGAGATTTTTTTTACAAACAGATTTTTGATATTGGTCCACTTTTATAGCAGTGCCATTTTTTCAAAATTGTCGACATTGAATACAGGGTGATCGAAATCTCAAATACATTCATTTCTCAATTATTTTAAATGGATCAACATATATTTTATATCATAAAAAGATGGAATAGTTTAGTTGCTTTCATTTTTATCAGGCACTGTCTATATCTAAAGCTATTAATTTCTAAGATATTTTAAGTATTTTTATAAACGTGAGATTTTTTGAAATTATTTTACTATAATGAGTTAATAATAATGACAGCAAGACAAGCTTAAGTAATTGGACCACATTTGTTGGAAGGACGAGTGAATGGTCAAGTTTATCTAAACTTTTTAGAAAATCATTTAGCGTTATTATTGGAAAATGTTCTCCTAAACTGAGTGTTGCGTCCATGCAAACGAAAAATGTTGTTGAATTAAACAATTTTTGTTTGAACGAACCAATCCTTTTTCCCAGTGTATGGATAACATTTCCAATAATATTCTATGATCCCCTAGGTCGAAAGCTTTGCTTAATTCCATGAAAATTCCGATACACTCTTGTTCATTGTTGAGTTTATCTTATAATAGATTTAAAAATCGGAGAATTGGAGAATATGAGGCTCATTCCGTATACGATAGACACAATTCAATTTAGTTGATGACAAACGATTTATACAAACAACTCCTTTCCGCAAAGCTCCATAATACGAAACGCTGCATGATATGATGTTAACAAAAAACAAGAACATAACATTCCATTCTTTCCTTTCTCCTTTTATTTTGTCGTGTAAAAATATTCGCCAACGCCTTGTGTGGGAAGGAAGAAATAGCGCCAGAAGAATAGGGGAAAGGATCTTCCGCAATCTTATCTCTAAGCGCAGCCATCCGCACATCAAATATTACCCATTCGAGCAGATATATTACTCCACCGTTGTGATGAGTTCATCCTCGATTTCCTCCTGCTGCGCAAAAGGAGGGCCGTGGAAAAATCAAATAAAATAAGAACATCGGGGCCGGAAGGAATTTAATGAGTCCTCGTCGCGCCGATTTCGGATCGTCGTAGTTCCAGCCGCGAGCTACGAGATACATCCGAATAATTGGTATCCGGGCAAAGAGTTGGTAATTGATTTTAAACCCGATCCGTGAAGGTTTCATTTGTGTTAGTTTCTCGGGACGATGAATTATAGAAACTCGATAGATTGAATTCGCTCGGACGAGGGTTTCTTTTGTTCTTTATTGGGAACCCTCCTTAATGGAACTCGGGACCTTTGTTAAGAACAAAAAGAGGGTGGAAAACCTAAATGAAGAAAATATGTAATTCAATTATTATATTTATAAATAATGATGTCATTCTTAATAAATGATTTACTTTAACTCAAAAATAAAATATTTAAAACCAGCATCTCTTTCGTGAGATGGCTGAGGCTTTGAACATTGTACAGGTGATTGATGAGCCGACTCGCCTTACAGAGACTACATTATTGGATGTAATTATTACTTCCGAGTGCTCTGCTGTGGTGGCTTCTGTTGTTGAAACATGTGATTTTTTCTGGTCCCGATCTTTTTTATTGTGATTTGTCGTGCCTGCTCCCTACCTGTGGGCCGGTTTTTGTTACTTATAGAGATTACAAACACATGAATCGCAATTTGTTGTATAATGATTTATTGGGACTCCCGATGCAGAGTATTTTTATGTATTTGATATTAATTCAAATGTTGCTATATTGAATGAATGCTTTTGATTGGTAAGCACCGTTTGTTTCACATAGGCTCACCAAGTGGCATATGCTGTGGATGGCGGATAATTTGAAACTTTTGATTAGTTTAATAAATGAAGCAAGGAATCGATTCCGTAAGTTCAAGTTGGCTGGACATTGGGACTACCATAAGTCTCGTCGTAATCTTTCAACCGAAGCTTTTAGAAATGAAAGAGAAACTTACTTTGAACATATATAAACTCATAGTTCGTGAAAACAATTTTGGAATCATGTGATGTGAATGACATTAATAGTTTCTTTGCCGGGCATCCAATGGGATACCCGTAATAGGGTTGTTGATTTGAGGTACTTGCGTGAAATATCAGATCGGTTTTATTTTAACACATTGTTGACCGGTCACGAGTTAACTCGTGTTTTCAAGCCCAAACGTTGTTGACCAATCACGAGTTAACTCGTGATTGCACTTGCACTAGCAATTTTAATTTATGAAACCCGGGGCAATATAGAATACTGCAAAAGCTTTGTTCATCGTGTTTACACGTGTCCCTTTTATTATA
>JARFOC010090067.1:0-13649 GCA_031763485.1 Osmoderma eremita | reverse complement strand
ATTATATTCTGGCACAACGAGCTGTAGCTGTGATAGCAGGTACGGGCAGTCGATTTTATTATTTAAAGCATTAAGCAAACAGCGACCACTATATCTGTCTCTGCGAGTAGCTAATGATGTAACGCTGTATCTTTGCAGCAGATGGTAATAGTCTGAACCTCTTGGAGGGTAAGTACCATCCAACTTAAAGGCAAATATTTGAGAAATCTTTTTGTACCCGCTCCAATGTTAGATTCAAGTAAGTAAAGATAGGATACCACACTACTGAGGCATACTCCATCTTACTCCTCACCAGTGCATAGTATACCACCTTCAGTGACGTCATATTAATGAAGCCACGGCATGACCTAATCAGAAAACCAAACAGTCTATTAGCTTGACTACAAACTGAGAGTATACGCTGTGTAAAATTGAGTTGGCTGTCAAACATTACACCTAGGTCCATAATCTCATTTTTTCGTGATAAGCCAACGTTGTTAACAAAATAGTTGGCGAAGATAGGGTCCTTGGATTTAGGGTACGAAACAACGAAGCATTTCTCAGTATTGAGTTTTAAACCATTTCTCACACACCAATCATACACAGAAGTTAGGCTGTTTTGCAGACTGTGAGTGTCGACATAGCTGTTAACGATTCTGTAGATTTTTAGATCATCTGCATAAGCTAGAACGTCACAGTCCAGCGATAATAACAAATCATTAATAAAGATGTTAAACAGCAGGAGTCCTAGGTTAGAGCCTTGTGGCACACCAGTACAGACTTTAAACATCCCGGAAGAAAAACCGTTGTAACTGACATAATTGTATCTATTTTCAAGATAAGACTCGATAAGCTTTGTCAACCCGTCAGAAAAACCAAAATATGCAAGCTTTTTTATTAATAACGCATGATCAATTACATCAAATGCTTTTGATAGGTCTGTGTATACAACGTACACTTGTTGTCGGTTATCTATAGCTGTACTTATAAACTGCGCAATATTAACGAAATTAGTAATTGTTGATCTTCCAGTGACGAAACCATGCTGATATGAAGATAAGTTAGGCTTTACATTTTTGAAAATTTCAGTGAAGAGAAGGTGTTCAAACAAAAGCAAAATTTGGTAAAATACCAATTGCTCTATAATTAATGATATTTGTCTGGTCACTTTTCTTGAAAACTGGTGTTACCCCACCTATTTTCCATAATTCTGGGACATTTTTAGTATCCATACACGAATTAAAGGTTATGGTAAGAGGTTTAGCCAGAATGGTTGCACACTTATGAATTAACGTATTGGGAATCCCGTCATGACCAACGGTATTCTTCGACATCAAACATCTGATACTTTCCGAAACATCCACCTCAGAGAAAAAACCTACGTGAAAGTAATTTGCAAAGCTAAAAGGTAAATCCTGTCTGAATATCAGCGGCCCTGATAGAAATGTTTCAGAGAAATGATGAGCGAAAGCCTGTACAATATTTTCAGGACTTTCCAACATGTGTGTTATCATAATACATCTTCCCAGGGATTCTTATCGTTTTACGTTTGCTGTTTACATACTGCCAAAAGTTCTTAGGATCATGAATAATATAGTTTTCTGCTTTCACTATGTAGTTGTCATATGAAGCTTTAATCTCATGCTTAAGTAACCTGAGGCGTTTAAACTCATTATAATCGTATGGAGATTTAGTCCGTTTCCATTTTTTAAAATAGTTCTCTTTAGTTCTTACTAGGTTTTTAAGTTCATAGTTGAACCAAGATGGAAACTTACGATTCGACCAATTCATTTTTGGTACAAATTTGTCAATAATTCCATGCACGCATCGATAGAACTCTTCAAGAGCATTATTCACACTCTCATGCCGAAGAATCCAATTCCAATCAGTTATTGCAAATTGCATCATAATCTGCCTTCGCAAAATCATATCTTGAATTCATATTGGACGGAAACTTAGGCACTTTATTCATTTCACATTCTATAGTTAAACGGATTGAAGGATGATATGGATCCTCAGGAAGAAGGGGATCAACAACATGTTGAATACAAATTATACAATCAATGTTGGTGAGAACTAAAACAAGGATTTTTCCATTATCATTGCAAATACTGTTGCATTGCCTTAAATTAAGAAAATTAATGAAATTATTTAACGCTATTGTTTTAGAGTCGCTATTGTTTTCCGTTAAAAATTTAGGAACGTTGAAGTCACCAACGATTAAGACACACTTATAGGTGATCCAAGAACACTTCGAATTCAGTAATGTTAATGTCAGGAGGAATGTTCAAAGTTACCAGCAATACATTACGAAAACCTAATTGAAATGTGCAGAAGATAACGTCACACGCATATCATCAGGCACAGTGATTGATGTCTCATGCAGGTCGGTACTAAGTGCAGTCAAAACACCACCTCCAACTCTTCTGCCAACGTCCTCAAACTATCGGCCCGGATGACGTGAAAATGTTAATTTCAATAAGTTCTCTTAGTTTCTACATAATTACATCACAAAAAACTTTCTAAGAATTCAAAATCACGTTAATTTTGTTATAAATATATTTTTGAAATAAAAGTTTTAATTGTTTCACATTATTACACCCCTCAATAAAAGCATATATATATATATATATATATAATCATCAGCACCGGCCAAAACTGAATTTTCAATTTTCTCCGATTGTTTCAATATTCGGAATACTCTTCTGATTTTACTAAGTGACTGCATGCGTAAACCAGACAGCACATAAAACGGGCTACTTAGATTAGATTAACCCGAAAGGCTAGATATGTAGGTAGTACTGTGCTTTTCCGCTGAACTTGAGAGTTATGAGATCTAGAATGAAAAATACATAACTTTTCGAACACTATTCGTAAAATTGAAATGAAAATCCAAGATCTAAACTTACACACTGCAATTTGTCGTATATTTAGGTAAATCTGCTAGCTCCTTTACGTTTTTATTTTCATAAAAAAGAACTTTATCGTCTTATAACACATAATTTTATTTGCTGCACAACAAGGAGAACCCCTATATTCGAGGAAATTAGCAAAAAGGATGCATAGGAAATACAGACGATGGAATTACTTTTTGAAGGAACTGATAAAATTACATGCCGAGAAAGATGAAATGTGTACAAAAAAATTTTTCCGGCGTATCTAACTGAATAACATCCAACGAAAAAGAAAACATCGCTTATGAATATAGGACTGTTTGAACAAGATGAATTCGCCGAATTGAAGGTAGAATAATAAAAACATCATGTAACATAAAACGTTTTTGAGTGGAAACGTAACAACATAAAAATAGGGTTAACAATGTGAGGGCTAATTGGATGTTTTGAAACGGATAAGTAAAAATTTGCGAAAGGTTGGTTGTATGTTTTAGTGTTTAGGGCATAAAATATGATTCAATGCCTTGAAGTAGATGAAAATTTGGGAAGAGATTGGTCGTGTTGACGCCATGTTAAAAGTAAATAGATATTTTGCAACGGGATAATGAAAATTTACATAAAATCGATTATGTTTATTGCATGTTGATTGTCCCGAATTATTGCCAAACCTAAATCTTACAGTACTAGCTTTTATTTCTGGGTGTTCCGATATATTTTACATATCGTTTTATTGCACTATGCATGGGCGATATAATCCGACAAATAGAATTACAGTGAATTTAAACTCTTTAACTGAAATTGATAGCAATATCTATTTTTTCCTTTAAAAGAATGGCTTTCACCTTTATACACATATACTGTATTTACGATATTGCTTTTATGCTAGGTATCGTGGTGGTGCTACTATGAGCAGTTTTCGTATGATTTGTCACTGCACCATCTGAACTCGTTCAGCGGCAATAATCCTATTTGATATAGCTTTTATTTTTGCCGCTAATTATGTCAATATCCTTGAAGTTATTAGGTGTTTAAGATGTTTAACTTTCTAGTATTCGTTGTATTTTCTCTTGGAAATCTCAAAGAAATAACAACAGCTGAGAACATCACAGGCGCTTGTGACTTTTGGGATAATATCTCCAATCGTCCTCGAGTTATAAGCGAAAAAAATGTTCGGGGCAACAACGCTTGCGCTTGACGGCGTCAACCCTGTCAGACCCGGTTAAAATTTCTAAGATCCCCTAAAGTGCAATTCCGCTTCCTGTCATCTGAATTTTAATATATTATATATCACTATATGCGTCTTTGAATCTAGATTATAGTGAAATAAACTGCATTTACGTAACGGTAACCGTTCTCAAGTTATAAGCGAAAAATATGTTCGGGGCACAAATGCTTGCGCTTATCAATACCTTTTCTGGAATACCCCAAATATTCCTTCTTCAATTATTCTATACATTCAAGTATCGTCCTAAAAGTAGTAATCTGCGGTTCTTCTCTCGCCATTCGTTCTCCATCTTTAATTAACATAGAAACTTCTGATTCTAACTTCGAAATCTTGTACGCAAATAAATTAAAGTTGTGCATCAATTTTTGCCGTTATACATTCTTTAAAAAATGGCTTTGGTAACCTCTGATTCTGACATTGATATCCTTATATGAAAATAGGGTTTATAAGATATCTTTAACTTTTTTTGTGATATGAATTAGAAAAGCTGTATTATTATTATTGTTCTGTACTTACATAGATGATTGATCCTATGAAGCAACTGTCCAATTAAGTATAATATATCATGATTAGTACCATAATCATAGGGATTGTTTTTAATCAAACTATGCTCATCTATCTGTGCCTAACGTCTTATCAATTTACTTACCGTGGTAGCGCTTAGGAGATATATTATTTCCCTTTTCCGTAATTAATCAAGTTTGTTTTACATCGTTTACTAAACGTGACAAATGAATAAATATATCATTCATTCATTAAAACGCACTAGCGGAACGTAGCAACCGTATCCTACCGTCGTAAGACGTGTATGTCGTCCAGATATTGTATTCCGGGCTATTTATATAACAGGGGGACGATCAATCAACGTAGTAATTTTAGTACAATGTTTTATATTTCGGGGGGAAAAAGAAATAACAAAGCCGGGCGGAACTTGAGGATGTCAAGTCCAGGGGAAATATAATATATAATGCAGTGACAGTTATATAACGTATTGTGCTTTTCGATTCGTGTTATAAACATCGAAACATACGTAACATACGTACAGCGATTTATCCAAAAAAAGAGTATTTATCCTAGATATTAAACACTGTCTTCTTACATTTTTTCTTTTATATTAGCAGGATAACAAATTGTTTAGAATAATTTGATTTTTGTTCGTTTCACAATAAATGAAACCTATCAATAAATTCAGCAATACAAATTTGTTTCTATAGGCTACTTTCTTATCCGGTTCCATGATGGGTATATTTTCTTTTAGGTTCTCACGGTGTTCCTCGACAATTTCTTCGTAGTCAAAAGGTATCTAAGCTACCAAAAAAAAACCTTGGAAATATCTTTTGGTTGTTTTATTAAAAAGAATATAACTACAATAATTAATATATGCATATTGTCCATGTGTGAATATATGTATGAACAAAAATAGACGAATGAATAAGTTTTATTAATTTTGTTTAATTCTTCCTTCTTGTTGCTGTTATCAATATGGTTCCAGTCATGTAGATATCTTCTGCTCTGCTTTTTCATAGTTGTAGCATCCTGAAAATGAAGAGAAAAACGCGATTAGTATTCTTTAATATTTCTGAAATGTTTTTTTAGTGTTTTTGCTCTTTCATTCGTGTCTATGAAGTTAATAAATGAATACATCTCAAAATATTTGCTGTTTTAAATTGTAGATTAAAATTAAAGCTCAACAACAAGCGTTTAAGAAAATAAGTTAAAAATAGGAAAACAATTTTAAAAATACCAAGAGTTTTACGTTGCAAATTTTATTTTTGTGTAAGCCTGCAGTTTATTTACATATGGATATTTCTGGCAATATAGCAGTTTCATCAAATTCACCCTCTCCTTTTTCATTTTTCCCTCCCTTCGTCCTTTTTCTTTGTTGCCAGCCGGTTTTTTTTCTTCTTTTTGTATCGGAGCGGAAAGAACATCTGTTGATAAGCTTAGCTCAACAGTAATGCCGTTCCAATCTGTATTACACACGTCATATGAAAGGCAAAGATTGGCCCACCGCCAATTTCGGATCACCTTATTCCGGACGGCGCTTCTTTAATGCGATATATATGTATTTTTTTTTGTTACAGGTCGCCTGGATCCATATAGACAGGCAAATGATACTGACGATTCACAGGCACGTTATTTCGAGGGTTCCCAGGTTCAGCGTGTCTCACGATAACGCGAAAACGTGGCTGTTACACGTAAGCAGTGTACAACAGGAAGATCGCGGCTATTACATGTGTCAAGTCAATACGAACCCGATGATTAGCCAAGTTGGATACCTACAAGTCGTTGGTGAGTGTTATTTTAAATACACAGTTTTTCTTAACTACCATACTCCTTCCCGGCAAGGAGATGGCTCGTCATTGTATAAGGTTTTACTTGAATACTAGGGCGACTTCCTCCGAGAACACTTAGAGTTCACGATTAAGATTCGATCGCCAAATTTTAATCAACGCTACAGTATGATCCATTTTTTCTCGTATAGTAGTAGCCGAGTACATGAACAGAGGACGTCAGTGAGTAGAGCAGAGAAGAGCGGAGGAGGAGAGCAGACCAGATCAGCGAAGGGGAGCAGAGTAGAGTGAATGATGACAGCAGAGCAGTGGAGGAGAGGAGAAGAGCATAGTAGAAGAGCTGATCAGAGCACATGATCAGAGGAAATCGGAGCAACGGAGAGCAAAGTAGAGGAAAGAAGCAAAGCAGAGGGACAGCAGAGGAGTAGCAGTGGAAGAAAACAGAATAACCAGAGTGTAGGAGCAGCAGAGACAACCACAGCACCTCTGCGGAGGAGCAGCAGAAGAGCAACCAGATGATGAGAAAAGGACCAAGCGACGAGGGGATCAGACGAAGAGAAGGACAAGAGGACCAAAAGATCAGAAGAGGACAAAACCAAAAGAAAACAGAAGAGAGAAGACAGAAGACCATGAGAAGAGAGAAGACAGAGGAGAGAAGATCAGAAGAAGGCAGAAGAGAGAATAACCGGAGTGTAGGAGCAGCAGACAACAACCAGAGCACCTCAGCAGAGGAGCAGCAGAAGAGCAACCAGACGATGAGAAAAGGACCAAGCCACGAGGGGACCAGACGAAGAGATGGACAATTCGATCAAAAAATCAGAAGAGGCGAAGACCAGAAGAAAACACAGGAGAGAAGACATAGGAGAGAATAACCAGAGCACGGGAGCAGCAGACGACAACCAGAGCACCTCTGCAGAAGAGCAGCACACGACAACCAGAGCACCTCTACAGAAGAGCAGCAGAAGATAAGGACAAGCACCAAAAGATCAGAAGGGAATATACCAGAAGAAAACAGAAGAGGGAAGACCAGACGAAGACAGAAGAGAAGAGACAAAAGACAGAAGAGATAATAATCAGAGTGTAGGAGCAGCAGACAACAACCAGAGCACCTCTGCAGAGAAGCAGCAGAAGAGCAACCAGAACCCGAGAAAAGGACCAAGCGACGAGGGGACCAGACGAAGAAAAGGACAAGAGGACCAAAAATCAGAAGAGGACAAGACCAGGAGAAGAGAGAAGACAGCAGAGAGATGACGAGAAGAGAGAAGACCGGGAGAAGAGAGAAGCCGAACAGAGAAAACGACAATAAGGTACAAGATATGCTTATCAACAAGATAAGTTTAACAAAGTAAGATTATCAACAAACTATGATCAACATTCTCTTTTTTCTCCTTTCTCCTTTCTTTTTTCTCTTTTCTCTAATCTCTTTGCTCTAATCTTCTCTTTTCTCTAATCTCTAATCTCTATTCTCTAATCTCTATTCTCTAATCTCTATTATCTAATCTCTATTCTCTAATCTCTTTTCTCTAATCTCTTTTCTCTAATCTCTTTTCTCTAATCTCTTCCCTCTAATCTCTTCCCTCTAATCTCTTCCCTCTTCCCCTGGTCTTCCCTCTTCCCCTGGCCTTCCCTCTTCTCCTGGTCTTCCCTCTTCTCCTAGTCTTCCCTCTTCTCCTGGTCTTCCCCCTTCTCCTGGTCTTCCCCCTTCTCCTGGTCTTCCCTCTTCTCCTGGTCTTCCCTCTTCTCCTGGCCTTCCCTCTTATCCTGGTCTTCCCTCTTCTCCTGGTCTTCTCTCTTCTGTTTTCTTCTGGTCTTGTCCTCTTCTGATCTTTTGATCATCTTGTCCTTCTCTTGGTCTGGTTCCCTCGCCGCTTCCTCCTTTTCTCATCGTCTGGTTGCTCTTCTGCTGCTCCTCTGCAGAAGTGCTCTGGTTGGCGTCTGCGACTCCTACACTCTGGTTATTCTCTCCTCTGTCTTCTTCTGGTCATCTTTCTTCTGTCTTCTACTGGTCTTCTTATGGTCATCTCGCTTCTGTTTTCTTCTCTCTTCTCCTGGTCTTCTGTCTTCCGTCTTCTTCTGGTCCTCTCGTCACTTGAACCTCTTCTCATCGTACGGTTGCTCTTCTCGTGCTCCTTTGCAGAGGTGCTCTGGCTGTCTTCTGGTTTCCTCTACTTTGGTCTTCTCTGCTCCGATCTTATCAGCTGCTCCCTCTGTTGTTCTGTTCATGTGCTTCCTTCCCTGCTAATGTTTATCTATAAACTTATGTAAATCTTTAGTTTAATTCTTAACCTTACATTACACGCTATAGTCACACGCTGCTCTTCTACTCTGGTACTCTGCTCTGCTCGTTCCACCTCTGCTCTGCTGTTCTCTGTTCTCCTCTACTCTCTCCATGTCCGCTGTAACAAAAAGGAATGCTACATTTTATCGTATAACCCGACTAGTGCAATGTATTTTACTTTGATTTTTTTCTGTTAGTACGGTCGATACTTTCAAAATGATTTTCTAGTGCATTAAAATATTAAATGTTGACATGTCCTTTTACTTTAATTATTTATTATTGTGGAATTAGAATATTTATCCGTAATCTTCTGCAAGAAATATGTGTAGGATTTAATTTTCAATCTCATGCACTGTTTATGTCCAGACATCAGTAACATCAAGATGTTTTGTTCCAACGTCTTGATAAGACTTGCTCCGACATTAGTTTAAACCGTTAGGTTCACATTCCTAAAATACAACCTCACAACGTATATAGTTTGGTCATAATTAATAAATCATTATTATTTTTGCTATTGTAGCTCAAAATAACCATATATAAACAAAATTTTCTATTTTATACACACATACATAATGAAAGCTTTGTATATTCGTATTCCTTTTTTATTTTTAGTTTAAATAAGTCTCTACTGGTGTTAAATTTACGTTTAAGAGTATTAGAAATGGTATGATTGTGTGACCTAGTACTTTTCAGTTAAAATTTATTTTGTTTTAATACCCACTGTATATCATTATACAATGCCGTATGTAATTATAAACCGCATGGAGTTCATAAGTTACATTAAACAATGAATCTAAATAGTTATATGTTGCACCACGGTCACAAAGTACGTGTTAGGTGTTTAAAAGAAGACGCAGTAATATTTCAGAGAAAATCTAAAGGAAAGAAAATAGGTATTTTAACATATGTACATATCGCATTAAGCAGAAACAGTCAGTCGATGTTTTAAGATCTATATTCAAGCGAAAGTATTATTTCCGGTGATTGATTAATAATTTTGTAATTAATAATCACAAATTTTCGCCCGACAGTAAAACAAGAAACGGGCATAAAACTGACTGACGAACGCCAAATAATAGAAAGAATGATTTATGATTGACTTTGATTATTGCTAGTTTTAATTGGATGTCGAACACTTAGTGTGGTGTAAAATCTATTTATCATTCAAGAGAGAGTGGTTAAAGACTAACCCGTAGAGATCCAAAAACTAATGATTTCATATCTACTCCTAGAAATGTAAATAAAGTACTTTGAGAAAAATCTGCCCATAGAAATACATCTGGAAAGTTAGATAGTATAGTATATACAATCACAAACACGTAAAAATTTTCAAATGTTAAAATGATAAAAAAAATTTCGTCCAATCGCTCGGAATCGCGATACGGAAATGACATTGAACTTAAAAATAGGTGCAGGTGATAAATGACCTTGGTGAATATTACTAACAGATAACACCAACTCCCAAAAAGGAAACACACTTGCAACAGTTTGAATACAATGAAGAATATACAGTGTTGATCGAAAGTTAAACGTGAAATGATAAATTGTAAATGTATTAAGAACAAAGTGAAAAGTACTGTGATATTGTGACAATATTGGTAATAAAATAAAGAACTACATATCATAAATTGTTGTTTGCTGGACTCCCCAATAACCTTAAAGATTACTTATATATATTATATATATATATATATATATATATACAGTGCATTGCGCTTAATAGAACACCATCGGGACATAACCAAATCTGCTCTATTAAGCGGCTGCTCAAATAACCGAAATTACAAATATGTATGTAATATGTACACATATATGTATATGTATGTACAACAGTATTCATATATAATGTAATTTAATAACCAAAAACAGATTATCACAAAATATATATATATATATACGTACATGCATATATATGTACACACACAGTAAATTAAATATTTTGTAAATATTCATTTATTGCCTTTTGACGTATATTATTTTTCATTTGCTTATAAACAAAATCTGCGTCAATGTCCAGAGCTCTTAGTAGGCTTTCGCTATTGCCTTCTTGGACAAAATAGAGTCACAGTTTAGATATGTAAATATGAGCTTCTTTGGTACTGGCTGGGCTAAGTTCAGTATCATGGCCTTCATGTCATTCCTGTTCTAATTCATTTCCTTCTACTATAACTGCAATTATTAAAGTAATAACATATATATCGCCTATTGCACGTGTTTAAAAAGAGACGATTGATAATATAATGTTTCTTCGGAATGTCGAAACAACCGCATTGTTCTATTAAGCGGAACAGTGTTCTAGTAAGCGACGTACAATATTAAAGTAAATATATATCTGTTTCTGTTACTCAAGAAAATGTTCATATAAGCGGCGATTCTATTAAACGGCTGTTCGGTTAAGCGGAATGCACTATATATATATATATATATATATATATATATATATATATATATATATATACGTACGTGATAAACTTAATTAGGTTTCCTACACACTGTTATTTTCCTGTTCTCTTATCTTTTCGAGTGACCCAACACAATGGATACCCTTTGAATTAAATATTGGATTGTATAATACATCTATGTAGAGGGTGTAAAATAATTTCCTTCCATTCTTTTCAGTACCGCCGAATATCTTAGACTCGGAGAGCACGCAATCGACGGTCGCTATAAGAGAGAACCAGAATATCAGTCTCACTTGCAAGGCCGATGGATTTCCTACCCCGAAAATTATGTGGAGAAAGGAAGACGGTCAGCCCATTCTAGTCGAACGGCGTAAGAAAGGTGAGCGAATCTAAGGGAAACCTCAGATTCACAATTAACACAATTGGTACCCTAATTCGCAAAACAATACACCCTCGGCTCTATATCTAATAATTTAGCGTCTGGAAAGGCTCGAGTTGGTATAATAATCTCGGTTAACTATTTAATTATCTAATGAACTACCGTTTGGGTCACCTATAGAATGGATCGTCTTGATTTGTAACCTGACATAACTTAACTACTTCCACAAAGTGCATCAAGGCGAGGAATTTATTGGAAAATAATAAATTATTTTTTTATCATGGCACAAGTGATAATCGAACTTTTTCTCTTTATAATTATGCAATACATTCCTCGCTTTGATGCACTTTGTGGAAGTGGTTAAGTTATGTCTGGTCCTCCATCCTATTATGAATTTCAAAAGATAACCTATTTACTGTCAAATGAAGAAAAAGAAATTAAAACGCATTTTTAGGGTGTAAGTACTAAGTGCCCTAATGTATATACATCAACAGACGCCTTTTCGAACGTGGATTATAGTTAAACAAATCGCGTTCACGCAACTCTCGCGAATAACATATCCGGGGTAACAACTACTACGCTTGGCGGCGTGATCATCGTCAGAGCCGGTCAAAATTTTTGGGGAGGGTCCCCTAAAAATGATAATACGTCGTGGAAATCTTTTGCTGTCGAATTTTTTTGCCCAACATTGATTGAAGTTGATTTCCGCGCCTAAGCAATAATTTTACTCAATGATAGTTCTCCATGAAAAGCAATAAAAAAAACAAATTGCAGATGTCGGATTATTAAAATCTAGCAGATTATGATGAGGACTAATCGAGTTATATTCTTTTATGAAGGAAAAAACCTATTTCTTCATTTTTGTTTTTTTACAATACAAAACGAATTCCGAGACGGTTTTCCCGCATCATCTCTGGAAAGTGTTCGCCTTGTTAGGTTCCCTATTGGAAGATAACCTAAACTAAATAACTTTTCTCTCGTCTCGATCGCAGCTAAATTGTTTAAATTGATTTACACGAATGGATCAGATAAGGGCCGGGGCAAAAAGGATAGGCGAGTATCGCATACCAAGTCCACTGCGTCACATTTTATAGGTGGTAGAATGTCAACCGAAACCAAGATTTAATCGAATTGCTTAATATTGACAACACGTGGTTGAATTCCAGGTCTGAAATACTCCTCTGATACCGTCGGCGCTCGATGCTTCGAATTCTCCTCCCGCTGTGTTAGAACGGTGGACGGGTAGTTAATTAAAGACTGCTTCACTTAAATGTTTGCCTACTTACTTTATCATCTGATATATCTTCTCTACTCTCCATTGCTATATATAAACTTCCTCTATTTCCTTTGGGCCATTTGGCTAAATCTAGACCGCCACCCTTTCCCTCGAACTTAGTTGTGTTTACTTCATTTCGTATTTATATCTTTAATAGCCGGCTCTTTATTGTCCGCCTCTTGTCTTATTTAATTTAATATAAACATAAGTGTGTTTACCACCTTTAAATTATACCAAAATACGGGCTATTATGCGCTTCCCGTGTTGGTGTGCAAAAGGGAAGATGGATTGCCGGGGTATTTAGATGTTTTGTTCACTTATCCTGGGTGCAAGGAAACAATGATCCCCATGAAAATCCATTTAAAGTCACAATGAAATGGGATAATGGCCTCTAATGTAAATGACACGTTTTTGCACCTCCCGCCGAGTTCAAAACTAAAATAAAAACCTATTCACAATCATCGTGTATATCAACGGTGGGTACGCCTTTTCTTGGATGGGGGAATGTACCGATGCTGTTGTAAATTTGAAAACTAAAGATCGAGAACTTTATAATATTAAAAAATTAGATAAAGCAAAGTTTATACCCTTAAAAATACTGCTTCGCGAAAAGTTAAGTTATTTTACTAAAGTCTAAAATGCGTTGAGCATATTTGCTAAGAGATATGCTAAATATTTTTGGAAACCTTTCGTTTTATTTATTCATTGCATTTTGTGAAAATTAAGGTAAGGCTTTCAAAAGCCACTGCAACAATATACATCTAAAAAAACTTTCAATACCCAATTTCCAATAGCATCGAAATTGAATTTGATCTACTTGCAGTATTTTCGAAATAAAACTTTCATTGGTTCACTAATACACAGTATCGGGAAATCCACACCGCACAAATTAATTTAATAAAATTCGGTACATATGTTTCAA
>JARFOC010090048.1:0-13650 GCA_031763485.1 Osmoderma eremita | reverse complement strand
ACCGTCAACCGACGATCTGAATGCACAAGATCGCGGATTTTGTCGACATTGCCATCGGTTCTTGCAGTTGAAGGCCTGCCGCTGCGTGGCTGATCTCCCATCGAGCCTTTTCCTTCTGAAGTCTGAAGCAAAGCCTGATAGGCACCCCGTTGCTCGAAATTAATGTTTATAGAACGCACTACGAAAACCGAGTTCACGGAAAAAACGACAACGGACAACCTGGTAGTTGTTAAGAATACCGCAGCCGGTGTGCGCTCTCGCCTAGCAAATATCATACTAACTGTTTAGTGGGCCAGCTCTGAGTAGATAGCTTTGCGAAGCACATGCTCTGGAGCGTACTGCACCCTGTGCGACCGCTAGAACTTTAAAGACAATCGTACCGTTTATTTTAATAAGTTTGTTGGTAGTGAAATAAATGCCAATTTTAGATGACTAAAATATTAATGTAAATATGTTCATAGCGCTTAATATTGAGGTTGGTACTTTATTTATGCAAATAAATACGCCGTTGAAAGAATAAACAAACTTCAAAGAATAATGAAATGTGAATAATGAATGCGCTGTGCCTTTCCAACATGTTCAACTATACGTCTAGAACTTTAAACGAACAGAGTTGATTATTTTCAACTGCAGTACAGATATTAATTTCCCGATGTTCTATTTCTTCACTTATTGTTTTTACCTTGAGTCATTTCCACATGTTTGACAGATTGCAACACAAGCTGTTTACTCAAATTTATGAATAATATTATAAACTTCCTGAACACTACTTTCCAGTGGAGTAGTACCATTTAATTATTTGTACCTTTTCTTCGCTAGTGCACGTTCAACGCAAGGTCGCAACCGAGGAGTAGTAATGTAAAGGGAAACATTCAAGGACGCATGCCAAATAATACTGACTGCGATCAGCGCTGCCTGGTCGCTTGCGTATGCATCTAGCGAAGACACCCACCCCCGAAGTCCCCACCGCATACATTTGTATAATGCATTGGCAACTAGACGGTTTTTTTTATATATGTTTCGCTCCTATGAACAGCTATGAATTTTCCCACTGTGTATGTTGTATGATATACATACACTGTAAATAAAGTTTAGTTTCTTTAGATTATATTTCACTTGCCTACGTTGCTTGTAACATTAATAAAAAATTGAATCTCGTTCCATTATATTTTTTCCATTTTTGTAGATTTTGGAATGATTTATAATCCTATACAGCACATAATTCCACACATAAAAAGAACATTTATTTATTACCTACATGAAATAACTACATATTATATTATACAAAGCAGTAGATTATAACTTTAAACAGATTAGCGTGCAGTTTAATTCCACTCTAATCTCCTTTTGCATCTAGCGCATAATGTCCGCAAATTACATTAATTAGCAACACTTTAAAAGCTATATACACAAAGTACTGGCTGTGTGCATGTATGCGGGCACAACTGGCAACTTGTTGGGTTACGTAAACGTAACGAACACACGCACATGGCATAGACATCAAGGCCATACAACGAGTCAACATCCTAATAAATTAATTCAATGCCGAAGAAGAGAAGAACACAAGGCCTTGATGTAAATATGTATAAGCATTTGAAAAAAATAGTCAGATAGTATCACTAAAGATAAACGTACCGAAATATTATTTGATCAATTTTTTTTATATAACCTAACGTAAATAGCTTGGCCGCCCAAGCTCACCTAATAAGCCCATGTATTTCCCCAGCCAAACTATTTGTGTATAATGTGTCGTATGACTATTACTTATTTTACTTTCAAAGTATACAAGTATGCTACAACGTACATCTGCTCTTTATGTGAAAACAAATAAGTGATAGTTATTGCAGTGCGGTTTAAAAAAAAATTCCGCCATCACAAACCCCTCTAAGTGTGATATTGGTGGGATAATCACAGCAGTGTTATTGCATACAAACACACATCGCGCCGTAATTGTATGTACGCAAGGTATTTCTAGGATCTCCACCTAAAACCGCCAGCCAATAGTAATAATCCTGCAAAAAAAAAACCAAAAGCAAGAAATTCCAGCCAAGACGTTTTATTTACTTAAGAACCTGAACACGACACTTTGGTTATTCCAAACAATATTGAAAACCATTAATACTGTGTACAAAAATGAATTATGTAATGTATAGGCATACGCCAATCTCTATGTCTAAAAAATCTTTCCTGGCATTACTGCTTAACTTGCGGCAAATTCTAAAAATTCTGTTTTAAAAAATTGTGGTAAAAACTCCTAGTTCTTTTATAGAAGAATTAAAATATACTTTGGGAGATTCAAACCCACAATTTTAAACTCTTTCATCCTACAATTATATACTGTTATAATTACGCTTCAATTGTTTTATTTTTGTGCCCTTCTTGCAACTTATTCCTCGTATCTATATTAAACGACATTCTTAATCGTTCATTCCTTAACATAAATAACTAGACTGTGAGAACTGAATCTTTAGCAATGTAAGAACAAGCCAGGTGCACCTGTCTATCCTACCGTCCTGGAGCTAGCAATCTGAGAATATCTCGCCCATGGAACTTGGTAGTAATTGAGTCTCCTTTAATTCGATTCTCTTTGGGTTTTACAAATAGCTAAGTAAGTACGACTTTGTTTTTTCAAACGTCAAGAGTAAAATACGTCAAAATATTTACACATTTCTAAAGCCTACCTTTGTTATCCGAGTCAGAAAAAGTACGTATATATTTTGACTAGGAACACCAGCAGGATAGCATGCCAAACTTGCGAATAAAACCTTTTTGTAAATACTTCAGATTTACTCTGTGATGATATCATTAATGTTTGATGTTTACGGAAGAATTTAAAATGTAAGATAAACGTTTATACAAGTAATACAAGTCGTATAACCCGGTTTAAATCCCCTATACCGTTACTTATGTAAATATCCTGCATAATATAATTCAGTTAATTAGATTTGCAGCATATGGAGACCGTGTAGAGCAAGATAGATTTATTATAGTTGTGTTTACATGTCTTTTTCGCGGTGGATTAAAGGTATTACGTCTTTGAATTAGCTGGACCCGGTAGCTTTTGATCTTTGTGATTCTAAAAGAGCTAGTTGTTTATTTTGATTACTTTGACGCCTAAGTTTTTTTTTACTCTTCAAGGAGAAAAGCTTTTGATCTTTTTAACTTTGCGAAATTAGGTATAATAAATAAATTGCCTTCTATATCTTGGAAAATTTTTGGAAAGATGTGTTTATTAAAATAGTATAAACAAATTTTTGCAGCGTGAGTTATGCTTGATAAAGACAATACCCTACGATCGAAGCCTTTTAGTCTATAGTCTGTTTTTGAACTAGGAGGAGCATTTTAAATTGTACGCGCTAAAACCTGCATCTGCGATTGTTTGTTTCGCACACATACGAAATGCGAAATATTAGAATAAATTTCACACACGGATGTCAAACGATTGACAATTTTCGTCTGCTCTTGCGTTTTCCTTGTTCTATTACATTGCCAAACGTAAACAAACCTGTTCTTTTAAGAATAAAATAGTCAGTAGTGTGTAACTGCGTGGTGATACATACACGTTCCCGTTCTTAATAAGGATACTGAACCGACAAGATCACTATCATATTCGTCTCCAAATTAACGCAAAAGTTTAGATTTGGGACATTTATCGGTAGCTGAAAAGCAGTGTATTCTAAATATGTACAAGCAGCTGCGAACTGATGAAGTAAATCTTAGAAAAACTGCCATCATTTTTAAAATTAGCAACACCATGGGTAACTTTTGACAGTTTGAATATTGCAACCAATTTTATAATTTGCTGCTTTTAGTAGTTGCAAAATCAATAGTACCGGACCGTAAAGGAGTTTGATGAAACAGTTACACCATCAAATCACAGGGGAGGACGGCCTGGTATTGTTGCCACATATCATGAAGCAGTTAAACAGTCTGTGCGGCAAATTATGCATGCTTTCTTCTACAAGGACGAATTACCTACTTTAAACAAAATTTTGATTGAAATCAAGAAACGTCCTGATTTACCACTATCTGCCGTTCTTTACTGCACACATTCATGAAGCAAATTAACTTCAAGTACATGAAAAGGAACCGTAAAAGTATTCTTATAGAACGAGACATCATTAGATGGAGACGAAAATATTTAACTTTGTATTTAAATAATTTAAAATATTTAAGAGGTTTAGAAGGGAAGGTCGACAAATTTATTATGTGGATGAAACATGGATGAATGAAGGTCATACAAAAGTAACAACCTAGAAGACACCCGTCTGAAAAGGGGAAGAGGTTTATTGTTTTACATGTTGGATCTGAACATGGCGTTGTTGATGGAGGATTATTGCTTAAGAAAACTGGAGATTACCATCAGGAGATGAATGTGGCAGTTTTTGAAAAATGGTTTGACAATTTCTTATGTCATGGGCAATGCATCGTATCATAGTCGTAAACTGGAGAAAATTTGAACATCATCTAAGAAAAAAAGATATGCAGGAGTGGCCGCAAGCTACGCAGATTGAATTTATGGACGATATGGTTCGATCTGAACTTCTGAATTTAATCAATATTAATAAAGAACACTACAATATGTATGTGATTGATGAAATGTCAAAACATAACAATAAATTGTTTTAAGATTGCCACCTCATCATTGTGAACTTAATCCAATCGAATTGATATGGGCAAAAATAACAAATGAAGTGGTATCCAAAAACAATACATTTAAATTGAGAGAAGTGAAAGAACTTTTATTACGAGCCATACAAAATATTCAAAATATTGTATTGAGCATGCGATTCGAGAAGAAAAAAGAATGTGCACATTAGATGGAATTGTAGATGACCTGATTGACCCATTAATTATTTCTATTGGTGCTGATAGGGACAGTGATAGTTTATCAAACTTTTTAGACTTAGAGCAGAGAATAAGGAGTCAGTCAGTTGGCCATTATTACGTGTTATTTAAGTTTGTGACGATTATAAAAAAAGATTACATATCTTATGCTACTGTGAACTATAGTGCTAATAAAATAAAACTCTAAGTCCTATTTATAGCTATCCTACAGTTTACCACTTGCTATTACGTTTCTGAATCATGTAGAACTGCCTTCAAAGAATAAAATTTATTAAATGTAATTTGTATTTACATATGAGTCATGCTTGTATATTTATCAAAATATATCAAACTTTTTAACCAACAACTTCGTGAACATTAAACTAGAATTACTGATCATTTTGATTTGCCTTTGCCCCAACACAGAACGTTCTGTGAGATTTACAGGCTTTATAAATATTTCAAATTTACCGCCAGAATGATCTAGTGATTTATCTTGTAATATTGGCAGTGTAAATGTGGCTCCTTCATTTGCTCCTCCTAGTTTAAAAACAAACTATAGTATGCCATGAACTATGTTTCTTTAAACTTAAGTTGAGGGTGTAAATGAGTTAAGTGTTATAAATAGTTGCTCACTAGCGCCAACGAGCAGTGGTGGAGATTCGTTACAACCTTTAATATGACTGCGATTCTCAACTGTTGTGTACATCTGTTGTGTATACATGTACGCGGAAGGAAATATTGTTTCGTAATTCTACGTTTATTTTAAAAAGATTGCCACGTCGAGAAATCGACCAATACTGAACAAAGTTACATAATTTATTGCAGAAAGTTCACGGAAGACTCTTGAGCATGCGCATCCTTTATTAGCGCATGCTCAGTAAGCACCAACGCGCACTTGCGCATGAGCACCACCTTGAGCACGGACTACAAATACCACCCTTAATCCGGTAAGTATTTGAGTACATATTATAATTTATTTCTGGCAATTTAATTTATGTATAAACTTCTATGCGCCCGCTACTGGCTGTTGGCGCAAATTGAGCAACTCTAATAATGAGTAAACAGATAATATACTAGCGTATTCATTAAAAATATTAGTGTGATGATGATATTAGTCTAAGTACTCCTTCCATATAGAAGTAGACACTATCTAGCTCATTTTCCTCAGTTCTAGTAGTAGTAACTCATAGTTTTCTGTGATTAAGAAAATAATTGGTAATTATTATAAGTTTAAAATAATTTATTAGTGTTCATCACTAATACGGAGTATCGGGAAGTCCACACCACCCAAATTGATTTAATAAAATTCGGGACATATGTTTCAAGAGCACGTCGGCTCTCATTGTCAACCAATTCCCGAGTGTTCATCATTTAGTAGATCTATTTATCTTATGGTTGTTTGGTGCCGTAGAACTTATGGAGACTATGTGCAGTATTTTACTAAACTAAGCAAAAATATTAACTCCATTTGTGCTTTAAATAAGAATTTAAGGATAATGTATATCATATTATCTTCCTTACACCTAAATTTATAATGGCAAAAACTTGCTTTAACCTCTAACTAATCTAAATCATTTATTCTGGTCACCTGGCGCTCTTCAGTACCAACTAAATACTATCTCCCATCCATAACCGGTATAAAGCGACTTCCCTATTCTTCGGCACATATTACATAACATCCCAATGTCTTAAATTATAGCCCACAGTCACAGGTAGGTAGACGAGAGCTAAAATCTTTATTATAATAATTCTTGAAGATATTCCTGCCCGATTCCTAAAGAGGTACACACTCGTGGATCTTATGAAAGTTTCCGTCGTCCCTTATCTTGTTAATCAAGTTTAAAAATGTGCGTAGGTACAATTTATAGTGTAGTCCACTAGTTTTTTAGTAATGATGAAAAAACGACAGGTGTTTTTGTTGGGAGGAATTAATATAATTATGATTATTATAAACAGCAGAAGGATGTTTCTTCGTTGAAATTGACTGAAATTAAAATTATAATGAGAAATTTGGGCTCCAAGCTTGAATGGTTGCATATTACTGGCTACCTAACTAATTTTTCTTAGAGCATATAATTAAGAAATATTAAAAAAATTACAGGGTGGTTGATTTTTCATTGTACACTCGTCATTTCCGTGGGAATCAAAGTATTTATAAAATTCAAAGACAAGTCTGATACACTATTTTGTGCTCTTTCCTGTCGGGTAAGATATATTGCTGTACTTTCAAAAACAAAAGAGGAGCGAAGTTTGGCTAACCTAAATTGAGCACCCTGTATTTTTCTGGATATTTAGATAATTTATAAATTCTGAACGCACCCACGCTTTTATTTCTTCTCGTTAGGCAATAAATAATATCATTATAAAAGAAAACCCAAATTAGGTACGTACATAAGTAGGCTTTGGAAATGTGAAATATCGTCATTATTTATTGTGCAGAGTTCAAATGCGCATCAACAAAAGTTGTGGACATTTTGAACAATTTCCGCAGTAGGATACTTTTAGATTTTTTGTTTTTCTATTTGTGCAATAAATTCATGGCCTGTAATGGCCTATGTAATTTGTGTTGTTATTATGACGCTTTTTATTGCCTAAGGAGAAGAAATAAAAGCGTCGCTGCATTCAGAATCTCATTACCTATCTAAATATGCAGAAAAAGTGTTGAATTTAAGAAAACCAAACTGTCATTCGCTCCTCTTTTGTTTTTGAAAATACAGCAATCTATCTTACCTGACTGAAAAAAGCACAAAATATTGTATCAGATATGTCTTTGAACTTTTTAAATACTTTGATTCTTACGGAAATAATGAGTGCACAATGAGAAAATGAAGAAAGAGTTTCTGAATCTAGTTTTCCTAACATTCCTTAATTTTCTTTTATCTTACTATAATTATTTAGTTATCGGTTTATTGTTCGGCCTTTTAATTCCAGTATCAAATAGTATTATTGGATTCTGCAAAAAATATGTTTCTAAAAACCGCAGGAGTGAACCATAATTTTACATTTAAAAAAATCTTGTTTAGGAGAAAACTGTCAAACTGTACTCCACGGTATTCTAGTGGACACAAAAACAAAAGAGCTTAACTTTTATTTAGTATTATTTTGACAATTACGATGGTTGTAAAATGTCGTCACCGCACTCTAGAATGAAAAATAAAAATTTTACATTTTCCCAACAAAGTAAACAAAAACTAATAAATCACGTGAGAAAAATATGTAGGCTCTAAATATGCAAAAAAAAATACAGGGTGTTTCATTTGGAATTTTAAGTTTAAGCTTATTTTTGATAGAATCTCAAGTGATGAAATGTTGGGTAGTCCGAATTTTATTAAGAAATACCCATAAACAAAAAAATATGAGTCAAATACCTATATGGTTTGGTATACAGCCTGTAAATTGATTTTGATTTCAGAACGTGTATATACTCAATATATGAAAATTTAAAGACGGTTTCATATAATTATTTTGCCTCCGTAATGAAATTCATAAACAGCAATTCATTTTTAAAAACTTCTTTCAAATATTTTCTGACAATAACTCATAACAACCATTAATATAGACACGTCACTGTACCATATGGAATGCACAACCTAAACTAAATGATAGACAGATCCAATTAATGTCCTTTATGTATTTTTACGCTCCATAATTTTACTGGTAATACACATATGTATCTATGTATGTTGGTACATACGGTGTTTTCAATAATAGATAACTGATGAATTTTTTGATAAACTTTATTAAGAACTACAGACAATTTAAATTCATATAAGGAGAAAATATAATGAAATATGAAATTTGTTAATTATGTATATAACTACAAGAAATGTTCAAAATGTTGTGAATTATTTTCCAAGCAGGGATACTTAATTGCCAACGTTTATGTAATACATATATTGCGGATAGAAGAGGAAAACGTCCTGAAGCAAAAGGAGCTAATATTACATTGCAATGTGTCAAAGGTGACTTTCATGTTAACACTTATGTCAAAAATTGACACAACTGCACATGTGACT
Organism: Osmoderma eremita; assembly: GCA_031763485.1. NCBI lineage: Eukaryota > Metazoa > Arthropoda > Insecta > Coleoptera > Scarabaeidae > Osmoderma > Osmoderma eremita. The sequence goes on along the minus strand of JARFOC010090048.1, from coordinate 4,804 downwards.
ATAAACTTTTTTATTTAATGACAGTATGGTGCGATGCCAGATTGATGTAACTATAGGCAACTTTCGAAAATTAATATAACAACTAAGAAATTTAATACATTTAAATTATGACATATAAGAAAATTTAATTACAAATATCAAAATCCTAGTGATTGTTATACGTAGAATTTTGAAAATAGGTTACAAGTACAAGTTATAAGTACAACGAATTTTGATTAATATTTCAATTATAATTCATAAATACACTAACTACCCTTGTGTGTTTATACGTATCATAACATAAATATGGGAATATTTCCCAGCACTTATTGTTTTCTTATTATTTCTAGTCGGTTTTAGTTTGTCGGAGAGCGCGTACTCTTTCACTGCGACAGATCATCGCTGACGACAATATACTGAAGTCGGTTACGGTTATACTTCTCTTGAACAGAGAAAGAGTTAATAATGGACTACTATACTGTTGAAGATAAAGTACAAGTGATACTTAAAACTATATCACGCTGGCAATTCGCCAAAAGTTGCTCGTGATTTATTTGCAGTTAAATATCCAAACGGACCTATTCCAAGCAATGCAACAATACAAAATTCGGTCGAGCATTAGGTACTCGGGAACTCTGGTTAATTGAAGAAAAAAAAAAGATAATTACACCTTATATTATGGTTTTTCTAAATTAAGAATTAGTGTTTATTTATTTTTTACTTACAAATTTAGAACAGTTGTTAGATCACTATGTCGCTTTTGTTTTATAGCTTCATTTAGAAGTGAGTTATAACACAAATAGCTTTTGTTTATTTTCACAAAATGAACTGAACTTAATTTTATTATGATTATCGGCAATATGTGTGCGTATAGTATGTAACTACACTTGTTAAAGCTCCTTCCATCGACTTTAATGCGAATGAATACTTTCCGAGTAACGTATGACGTGCAGACGGCTGCTTATTACCAGTCCCGCCTTTTCATAGTCGACCACCTACATCGTCGTTTCCTATAACCAGATTAATGCCTTCCGTCCTGTATATGGTTCTCAAAGTATTATTTATGCAACCAAAATTACATTGGTGGCGTGAGTTGCATCTTTTATTGAAAACACTGTGGATTAATACAAGCCGATATATTTTCTCAAAAATAAACTACGAAAACGATGTTCGAATAGTAAGACTTTTGTAACCTACTGCGTACTACCTACTTTTAAGCGCACGCATTTCTGCTTGGTAGTTACACGCATAATATTATGTGTACACAAACTGCAGAACGAAGCCTGACAGTTAACAAGACATCTAATTACTTAAGAACACATTTTCTAACACGTCGTTATACTATATTTGTTGTGGTTGACTAGTAACTACCTATAGAGGGCGCATAACAGGGTAAAAACCTGTTAAAGGTGCGTGAGCAACGGGTTAATCGAACAACGGCCTACTAAGACACATATTTGTTTTGTCTACTGTATCTAATGTTTACTGAGTAATGATTATGATCCGGCGGTTTCAGGCCGAGAACGTAGAAATATTTTCCACAAAATCCTCTGTACAATGTCCCGTCTAAGGAAAGATGTGTGTTTCGATGTAATAATATCTACTTAGGGTTGTTGTGAATGTTTAAAAATTCTAGTTTTACTTAAAACGTATACATATGAAAGCAAACATTTGAGGCATAACTATAGTCCATTTGTTTTGAAAATACAGCGGTGGAAAAGAGGAGAAAATATATCCGTAGTACTTAATAATTTAAAATATGTTCTATCTGTTGTATGTGCAAAAATGTGTTTATTGAGAATTCTTACAGGTACGTAGATATCGTATCGTAGTGTTCTAATATGGCTGAAGAAGTACTGCACCAGGATGATGAAATAATGCCTGCATAAAAAATCAATAGAGTTATACATTATTATTTATGATAACATCACATTTGCCATAAATGATCATTATCTATTATTTTAATTCGCTGTTCCTATTGAAATAAATTTAAAATTTCCATTATGCAGATCACAGCGCCCACTATTGTTATCTGAACATGAATCAGGTATAGTCTCCATTCATGCTGGTGATAATAACGGATTTGTTCCTGATGCCGAATATACATTTCTCTGCAAGAAAAACACTGCTGATATTCATCATGAGATGGATTTAGACGCATGCGAGGATTGGTTTATTAAAAAATTATTGAGTAATAATAAATAAAATTATGAGCTTTTTCACTGATTCTTAAATTAAAAAAATATGTTTTTATATTTTACTGTTTACCTCAAAATATGCATTTTAACTTTCAGAGACACAAATAATGGAACCGGAAGTAATAATGTAGAGCTGATTCGACGATTTGGCAACCGTGTATCGAATACTCATAAGTTTTGTACTGCATTCGGAGGTTGAGACGATCTATAGGCGTTTATATGAAGTGGAAAAAATCACTGTAGCCAGTATAGCGCCACGTGACTAACAAAACGTAACCAACTTTCGTATGTGCATATGTCTTTTATATGCTTTTGCATTAATACGCTTCATTTGTAATAATTTAATTTAAAACTAGGGGAGTTGAGAGTATAGAAATACAAGTTCGTAATAAAGGTAGGAAACAGAGAGAAACTACTACTCAGACAATATCATTTCATTTTAAATCTTTGGTTTTTCTATTACACTAAAAATACATATATCCTCAAAATCTCATCAGAACAGCAACAATTCAACCTAAATATATCAAGCTAAGATCGTTACATTAAAGAAACAACTGTTTGGAAGCAGTGAAACAAATCGTACAAGAACAAAACCATTATTTTCCCCTTTCTCCCCGCACTGGATTCATTTTTCCTCCCCTCCAACACTCTAAACTAAAAATGTGCCTATCGCAAAAAAAGAAACTATGAACCCATTATGAAAAAACTCATTGCCAATTGTTCGCATAAACAAAGCATAAAATCCGACGCGATTTCGAGGCGTCTGCGCGTCGAAACTAACTTCCAAGCTCACAGTTTCGCGAACCTATCAAAACTCTAAGATCTACCGTCTATTCAAGTAACACGAATTCGCGAATTTCTACCAATGAATGTTTTTTAATCTTAGTTCTAGATTCGCAAACGCGGTTTAGTGGGCGGCATCTTTTGCTGCATTATTATTAGAATGTCAGACGAAGAAAAAATAACTTGGAGGTGGGTAAAAAAAAAATGTGGGCGAAAATAGTTCATGTTATTATTCGCCGTTCGGGTAACGATCGGGTCTGACATTTAAGATGATTTGTGGTTTTATTTATATGTACGTAGCTGTGGTGCCGAAGGATACGCTTCTATTGGCGGATTTGGACAGATGAATGTGGTTCAGGGAATTCGGAGAATTTGGCTAGATGTTAGAGTTTTTAAATAATGGTTTTTGCATGTTTTATAATCTACGCCGCGCGTCACTGGGTTTACGGAATAGCGGATAAGATATTGATAATTTAACTTTGTGATATACGTACACCATCGTGCGTAAATATTTGGACAGAATCTACGAATTTTCTGAAAAATAGGAAAACCTTTTTAATTTGGAGACGTGTTAGGAAAATATATTCTTTATTAAAACTTAATGAACGGATCGTGTATTTATTCCAGAATGAGCAAAATTATTCGGTGGCTAATAAAGTAAACGGTAGATTACACAAAATCATAACATAAATCAAATCGTGCCATCGTACGCCTGTTTTGCTATATTTGTGCTGCGCACTGGTCACATGTCGTTTACAGTCGGTTTTCGTCCAGCAGATTAGAAATATATCGCAAACTTAACATTAAATTTTTGCGCAATCGTCTGACAATGGTCGTTTTCTCGAACTACTTAACCGCGACATCATTATTGATACATACAATGGACAAAAGTCTACACATGAGAAGGAATACGCACGGCGCCCGACATATGTTCATCCCTGTCGAACAGTTCATTTTCAGAACCGAGTACCTTTTCGCGCCTTAGCTTCGCTCCTGGCGCGCAGCGCAAAATTCGCTTCTTTAGTAATCAGTTCGTTCACATTGCAGCAACGTATTTACTGGTTCTGTAGCTAGGAGGACGAAAACAAGAAAACAATGCAATGAGGATGATGCGGTAATTTTGTTGGCTATGAAAATCCACATTGTCTTTGCGTAAAATAACTGCTTGGTATTAACAAATGCTTGTTAAAAAAATTCGCAAGTAAAGTAAGATAACTGTTAAGGCCTGTTTTGTGCGCGTCGAAAAGTACATATAGTAACAGACGACGATCCGAAACCCGTCTGTACCCTGGACATGTGACGGGCTACAACCGCTTGCCGAGCTGCGCGCCCGCCTGCTGTCTACCCGCTACCGCGTCAGCGCACCCACCGTGGAACCAAAACCGAGCGTATATATAAGGGGCTGCGTACGAAGACAAGTTGGAAAGGTATCCGGTGGCCGTGTTTTCGCTTATACGCAAAAGACGGTTGCGCCCAACCAACTTCGGATATCAGGTCCAACAGTCCCACGGCGCGTGTACGGTGTTATACGAACGTATACATGTGCACAATAGACAATAATGTCCTACTGAAAGACTTTAACCCTGGAAGGTTACTCTTCATTTTAGTACATTAAGGTTACTCTTTGTCGAATGGGCGAACTATTAAAAAAAATTCTGGCAGAACGATTTTTAAAGTAAAAAATAAACAAAAATTTTTTTTAGTTCAGCGTTTTATTAAAAAATAAAGAAAAAATAAAATATAAAAATAAAAATTTAATTTTCTCTGATAAAATTCCATACGAATTTGTACTCTCTTTTTTGGTTTTTTCAAACTAAGTAACTTTTTAAACCAACAAAAACTTA
>JARFOC010090017.1:0-13656 GCA_031763485.1 Osmoderma eremita | reverse complement strand
CCCTCCTGAAGTTGCAAGGCATCACTCACATCAGAAGCAGGCGTATAGATCTTAAGATCATCTGCATATCCCAGAGCCTTGCGAGGTAAGGAAACAAGTAGATCATTGATATTATCAGTGAAATGGGTTTTATTTTGAAATCTAAGCCCTAGGGAGTATCTCTATGTAATATAGTCTTCTCGTGGACTGTATGCATAATACATACTTTTCACACATTTCATTTCTATCTTTTACTGCTGCCAACTGTACAATGTTGTCATCTCAAAATTTATTCCCCATATGGTTCCCTATTGAAAATGTTCGTTCGATACACATATTTCTCAGTAACGCTTTTAAAATCCGTACAGACCAAACACCTCCTACACCTTAGACCGTCATAAAAAGCAAACAAACGACTATGGAAACGCATAAATACGTCTATCTGCCGCGCACGAGGCGTCACCGATATAAACGGGGGCAGAAGCGTGCGGTATACTACGTGAAGAATGATTTTATTATTAGCGCCACAATGGAAGACAGTCGCATCCTTCAAAGGACGTAGCCGCGCTCAGCACATTCAAACGCACACACATCGTCATCGTCGCCATCGCCGTCATCTCCTTCGGGCCCACACACACACAGCGTGAAGAGACAAGAAGCGAGAGAACGTTGAAAGACCGAACCAACACCGTCGACCGGTCGGTCACACATTTTTATTAAAAGTATAAATCACCGGGCGCACAAAAGCCGCTGCTGCCGCGTTCCCGTTGCTCTACCGAACGCGATAAGTCACCTTAGCCCGCCCCTGCAGGGAGACCGCGGCTCCCGGCAATGAAGCCCGTCACGGCAATGATGGACGTCCGTACATAAAACTGACGAGTGAGTCATGGCGCCTTCACAAATGGCCCTGCGGAGCCTCGTATATCACTTTTATTACACCCATCTTCATTTTCATATTTCATATTTGCATTTTCTGTGCCGTTATAAATCAGAGAGTTTATGGCTAATTAGGCCTTTGTGTGAGAGAGAAAATAGAACTCGGGGGGTGGATGGGGGGGGGGGGGGGTTTCGGCGTCGACGACGGACTAACGGCTTATCGGACGTTGCGTCGGCTGCCGTTACGACCGTTTCTCTACGGCCTCAGTTGCTGCTGCGCTGCCACGCTCGCGATGGATGTGCTAGGGGTAGTTATAACGCGACCACCGACTCGGTAGTCGTCAACTCCGCAGCTATTTTCGTTTATAGGGGAAAGGGAGGGCGATACTGACAGAGAAGAGAGAGGTTTTAGTTCAACATCGCTATCGCTTACGTAACTCAAGGACAATCTAGAGATTCTAGAGTGTAACCCGATTTGGTACGACGAACGCTTTTCGATAAGATCCGAGCTTTCGCACCTCTTACCTTTGATAAACTTTAATGGACTGCTATTGTACTTCTGTAAGTCTTATTTGTGTTATGATCCTTCACAGGATCTTTTAATAATAATAATATACACGTATGCCTACATCGGACGGGGAATTGCTTTGTGAATGGCAGCCGCGCATTCGAGTCTCACTGATAATCACGTAATACTGCGTATTTTTCTGCACTTTCAGATTACGGTAGGGTTTCTTATGTTCATTGTGTAGCTGCTATGCGATGCAGGAGAACGAAAAAGTCATTCCAAGTAAGAAAATAAACAACGATTATTATTAAATTAATCAAAGGAAAAATAAACTCCACAATTATTCAAAATAAATTGAAATTCTAGCAATGTGACTTTATGGAGGATTCGAAAATACTCCCATCCGCGGCCAAACAATAGCTCAGTATATTGTAAATCTTCCGTCTCACTGCCTCGAAATTTCTAGAAATTATTGTCACAAGAATTCTCAACAGTTCAACTTACAACTGCTACAAGCTCACTATTCTAGTAAAACTGTTTGACGTAACTTTCAACTTTAAGTTTAAATGTTGTGGGATCCACATCTATAACCACATTAACACTCGACGTCTTCCCAATAACACGCACTTCTGTCATTGCTGTAGATATTGACTTTATTAGTTTATTTTGCAGACACAGATCAACGAAAATTTGTCCCTGTCTAATATGTCTTCTTGATTAACACCATATACTATCACTTTCGGATTATTTTTGCCTCGTGTCTCGTTAAAAGAGAGGCACAGTCGATATTTCCTTCAGAATTAATACTGTCCAGTTTAAGCGAAAGATATTTAAGGGACCGGCGCTGTACTTCTTGCACAGAGAGTCGAAGGTAGATGTAATAAGCGGACCACACACGCGAATATTTGGAATATTTGCCAACGACAAAGCTGGAGTGTAAGAGTGTTAATAAATTCATCTTGTTGAACAACTTGAAGGTACGTAGGACAAATCCCGAGGTTTTCGAAGCCGAAAGGTACAAGTTTGTTATATGTGGCACAAAATTGAGGGTCGAATAAGACCCCAATGTCTTTGGTAGAGTCAACAGAAGCAAGACTAATGTTCTCTATGGGATAACTAGATTTAATGAAATATGATTTCTGATGACATGCCGTCGCCTGTTTCTGTAATCTGCTGGACAATACTAGACTTCTCTAGTCTACCACTTCTAAAATGAGCAATGTGCTCCTTAAAACGTGTTAAAATCGATCGCCTTGTTTGTCCAGTTCGGATTAGAACCCGTATAGTAAATACGTTGGATAAAGAAATGAAATTGTCCGGTGACAGTGAATATTTAGAACAATAGAGGGCGAAGTGTTAGATAAATAATTTATTTGAGTAAAATAATTATAATTTTGTCAATAAATCTTTTATTATTTTAGTAACATCATATGTTTATTTGTTGTTTGTTAGAGTATGGTTGTTTCCCTATTGATTTTTTATATTATCTCATTTGGCAATTGGATATAATAAATGTATTAGTTGAAATTGTATTTTGTATATTGACTTAAGATTTAAAGATTAAAAAGGAACCCTGTGTTAAGTAAATTAGATTATTGACAGGAATACCTGGCATAAAGGATCATTTTAAGGTCATTATTTACATTACACTGTTTACATGTAATCCTATCAAAGAGATCATATCATTACAATATGTATAATATTTTCAAACGTCCATTCGCAGCAGTGATATAAAAAAAAGAGTTAAGGAACGCAGCAAAGAACTGAAAAGAACATCCTGTACGTGCATCTACATATTCTCACAATAAAAACCATAATTCATCACCCATACACACCCGTGTAGCATCGTGGCGTCGCGCAACGTAACAGCAACAGGACTTATTCCCCAAAATTCTATTATATTCGCAAACACAAAGTTCAAATTTACGATTACTTTATTCGACGGACGCGGGATGAGACGGGTGTAGGCGCGGGTGGAGAGGCAGGGGGCGAGCAAAAGGGGAAGCGCGCGGGACCGTTCATTTTATAATTGGTAAAACTGACATTGATATAAATTTAGGGACCGTGACTGGAATTGCTCCGTATCTTAAATCTGCGCGTATATCATAGTTTTAATGTGAGCCTCGAACGCGGCAGATTTGCTCTCCTCAGCGTCCCCGTGTTTGTCTATAAATCCTCAGAACAAACGCAGCAGCAGCAACGGCGGTGGTGGTGGAGGCCGGGGCCTTCGCCGAACACGCTTCGCACCCCTTCCTTTATTGCTATTATGACCGGGAGAAGAACGGAACGGAACACAGGAAGAGGATGAGATCGAGCTTTCGACGTTTTTGCGTTCCCCGCCAGTTTCCTGGGCGTGTGATTATCTTCGGTTTTTAACACCATCTACGTTTATATACAGGTCACCCTTACTTTAACGGCAGAAATGCGTTTTTACCACTTCTTCATAAAGGAATCGTAATTTATTTGTAGGGCCATTTATGCGACGCAATTTTAAATGCCAGTTTGACATGAGGCTTTTGATCTTCGTCGTAGATTCGATTGGTTGTTAAACGAATAGGCCGTTAAATGAGGAACAGCTGTAATCATCAATGATACGTTGTTGTTTGCTTCCAAAATCAATTTTTTTTTTTGATAAATAATGATTTGTTTTAATATATTTATTTAGTAAATTTCTTTATGAAGCACAGCAAAAGAAACTATTAAAAATCTAGATCTAGATACATTTTCGTATATGATTCAGATACACCAATAGTTACATCCTCGGGATTACTGCAGTAGAGTGGAATATTAAGCCAGGATTCTCGCGTTTCAATATGAAAATCCTAAATTTCTTAAAAATGTATGGTTTTCAAACGAAGCACATCTTCATTTGTCGGACCATGTTTATGGGATGAGGGGATGAGACCCGATGAGGTTCAAAAGTTCCTCAAAGTGAGTGTCTGGTGTGCAGTTTCGGGACACGGAATCATTCGTCCGTACATTATCGAAGAGAGTGGTGGACAAATCACATTTAATCAACATCGGTACATACAAATTTTAATAGCGTAAGGCATAGACAAGATTATGGCAGAAATGGTCAAATCTATGGGAGAATGTGCAGTCAAAGTACTATATGAATTGTTTAAACCATATTGTTTTAGAAGAAGAAATACCGATAGAATGGCAAATAGGGTTACTATTACCAATACACAAGAAAGGCAACAGTAGCGATTGTAATAATTACACGGGTATAACACTGCTGAGCACAATAGTTAAACTGTTCGAAAAAATACTAGAGAGGAGGTTGCGACGGGAGGTGCAACCAACCTCGTCGGAAGCTCAGAGTGGATTTAGAAAAGGGAGGTGTACCCAAGATCACATATTTCTATTGAAAGAACTTATTGGTAGAACTCTCGCCACTGGAAGAACAGCATATCTCGCCTTCGTAGATATAGAAAACGAATTCGATAAGGTACCGAGAAGAAAAATTTGGGTCGCTAGAGCAAAGAAGAGTAACTAGAAAACTTATTAGAATAATCAAGCGTATATACAGCAGAAACATGAACAGAATTATAACAATGGAATGTCCGAAATATTTACTACAGAAGAGGGAGTTAGACAAGGAGGTAGCTTAAGTCCGCTACTTTTTGTCACCTTCATGGATGAAATAATAAGGGAGGCAGAAAAAAAGAAATAAACCACTATACATTGGGTACTGAAATTTGGAAAGAATTGGTGTATCTCATTGTGTCTTTGCGGATGATATGGCTATAATTACAAGAAGTGGGGAAGAGCTAGAAGACGACTTAAAGATATGGAACGAGGTGCTATTAAAGAACGGGATGAGGATGAACAAATCAAAGACAAGAGTGATGATAATATCGAAAGACAAGAAGGAAATAGAAATAACAATAGAGAACGAACAGATAGAACAAGTAAGCAACGTTCAATACCTAGGTGTAATGCTCGAAGAAACAGGAAAATACGGTATAGACGTTGGCAACAGAATTGGAAAAGTAAATAAGGTGTACTATCCGTTGAATAAAGGTTTCTTAAACAAGCAAGAAGTGCCAAGGGAGACAGAGATGAATGTTTCCAAGGCTATATATAGACCGACACTTACGTACGGTTGCGAATCTTAGATATTGACGAACCAAGAAAAAAGCAAGATCAGAGCAGCAGAGATGAAATATTTGATAAGAGTAAAGGGAGTATCAAGAATGGACCGCATTAGAAATGAAAATATCCGGAAAGAATTAAATATTATACCAATGAAGGAATTTATTGAGCAACTACAGCTCGGATGATGGGGGCATTTGCAAAGAATGAGCAACTTAATGCTGGTGAAGAGGGTGTGGGAATCAAAAAAGACAAGAACAAGGCCAAAACAAACATGAGACAAGCAATAAGAAGGAATGGAACAAATTTACAAAGAATTAATGAAACAGTTTAGGTTAATTAACAACCCTACACCCAATGGGTATAAAGGAATGATTATATATTACATACGTCCTTTGTTTGCGTTACAGTTTTTCAAATTACCCCCGTTTGGTGGCTCTACCTTTCGCCCGTTTTTTGTAAAAAATTAAAGTCAAAATATTTAATATAAAATTGTATAGGCGCAAAAAAAGATTACATAAAGTTACCACAAGAGTCGGGATTACTTTGTGACACCTACATATTTCTATTGAAATCAAAGGAAACGAGCTTTAACGGCATAAAGTAACTTCTGTACTGATTTTACAGAGAAAAACTTGTAAGTCTCTAGGCATGGAGTATGAATGTTTTCAATAACAAATACGCAAAAAAACTTGGGAGCAATTAACAAAAACGTTTAAATTACCTAACATAAAATATTCTAAATATAAAAAAATAAACATTAACGAAAATATCCTCCAATTCAGGTACATCGAATAACGCTCTTTTTCCGCGTCGGTTGGGAATGCCAATTGTCATGATTATCAATAAAAATAAGATTATAGAGTCTTTAAAATTATATACATTTGGGGCACGACCAAAGATGCCGTCCTCAAAAGGTCACCACAAACCATCGACGAATTAAAGGATGCCATTCGAGCCTTTCGAGCATAACCGAGACAACCATTATCCCATAACATGACGACCAACTTAAAACTTCGTTATGAAGTCTGTCTTGAACGAAGAAGTGCAGATTTAGAACATGTAATAAAGTCTAAATAGTGTGTAATGTTTATTTCGGACCATACTGTATTATGTACCACCACAAATGTTACGTTACCAACCTCGTTAAGGTAACAGAACAGATAAATAAATTAATTTATTTGTACATCGTTGCATTTTCATTTAATAATACATAATATCTGCACCCATATATAATTTATAGGTCAGGCTGATTTGTGTCAGGAACCGTAACATATTTTCAAATTAAAAGCGCTCAATGCTAGTTAGCGGCCGAAATATCATATCGCGCCCGCCGAGTAATAGAAATATATAGTTTTTGTTAATGAAGAATGCACCGGTCACGTGTAATGCGTTTATTATTTATCGGCGCGGTAATGAATGGCATAACTCACCGTGTAATTAGACTCATAATTCTGGATAATGCGCTAATGCGGGGACGCGACGCCAAAAATGATTGAGTCCGAATTGCGCCCGGACTCATTACGCGAATGATTTAAACGTAAACGCGCCCCTAAATCAAGTCGGGCCACTGTCGGCGATCCCGATGTCGGATGGCGCTGGATGTGTTGTTATGTAAACGAAAGAAGTTGTTCTAATATTTCACGGTGATGGATTGCTCATTTTTCGGATTGTCGGAGCGTTCGGAACCGCTGAACACTATAAACGATGACATCCCAGTTTACAACGGCATCGACGACCATTTTTCATTCCATTTCTACTTGCTAACTTAAAACAGGTCACAGTTCAGTCAAGTTTTATTTCGTTTTTCTTTTATTATTGTGTTATGACACTCGATAACGTTAATGAAATATTTTATCAATGTAAAATATGTTCAGTATTTAATATGGGAAATAATTACGACACCAAAGTAATAAATATCTCATGCGGAAACAGATACCGTTAATCAATCAACAATATTTTTAATAACAGTTGCCTATGTATGAATTACATTTTAATCTGACAATAAATAACGAATTTTGGCATATATTTACAATTTATTTCTTAAAATATATAACCATATACTAGGTGTGGTCAAACTTTTATCCCTTGGTGGTTACTTGTTCTGTAAAATATAGTCGGCTGTCGACCACGAATATGGGCACACAATTTTAGGATTTTTTAAATTTTTCATAGATATTTTAATAAATAATTAACAAGAATTTCAATTTAAAAAAATATTATGACAAATAAAGAAAACAAATAATTATATATTTTTTTTATTTTATGAAGCACAATAATATTTATTAAATTAAAAAAAAATTACAATGCAAAGAAATAAATACACAAACAATTTTTAGCAAATAAATAAAAAATAATAATTATAATTTTTTTACTTTTTGAGATGAAATATTTACTAACTTAAAAAAAAGAAACTGTAAGTAAGCAAATGAATAAAAATGTTCAATTGGATGGAACCTATAAATGCAGTTTTTCAAAATTAAGCTCGTATGAACTTAAGGCAACTCTCAAACATGATTCCAAATGCTGATCTGTTAATTGCGATGGATGTTTTATTTTAAGTGCATTCATAAATGAAAATGCGGATTCACATAAATATGTTGATCCAAAGAAGGCATTGAAACGTGCAACAATTATCCAAATATTTGGATATTTATCTTTATTTATCAGTTTCCAAAAATTACAGTCTGAAACCAGTTACTTAAGATTTATGTCGCATTTAATATGTATTATTTCTTCTTCCAAGCATGCTAAATTTGTAGTACCGAGAAAGTTGTTTAGTTTCTGAGCTACACTTTCAACATCGTTGTTGTCATTAAATAGGCAAGACAAAAAACTGGCAATATCTTCAAGTTCACTTAATGTTAGAAATCTTCTTTCAAACTCTGTTGGTACAAGCAGTTATATTTCCGATAATAAGCCGTTTTACCAACGTACAATAACCGAAGACTTTTTTAATTTCGAGAGAGCTATCATACAAACTGTTTGATGCTATTTTGAAAAAAATTACGGTATAATTCCTTTTTCTTTTTTTAATTCCTATTATTTGGTAATTTGATGTACAAATATGCTGACAACAAAATGCTGGAACGAAAATAGCGAAACATGAGCACGTCACGATATGTTTTGCGTAAGAATCAAACCAAATGTTATAGGCTACGATTATACTTCCCCTTTTTGTTGTACTAGAATGTATACTGGGTGAAATAATCATTATGGACTAAGCTAAGTACAATGAAGAATGGTTTGACTATAGGTATATATTTTCTTACGTTGGAGATTACTCAATTTGATTTTGATAAATTCTGGTATTTTATAAAGGATATATCCTTACTTCCATAACAATTAAAAACCATCCGAGGTTAATACTACCATACAACCATTTCAGTAACCCCAACCGGGAGGAATAAATAGGTTTCAGAGATCGTGGTGAGTGCTTATTATGTCTCCACTACTCCCTTCGATCCTTCCACAGATTTATTGACATGTTTTACAGCGCGTGTCGCTCACAAGTTACGTCTTTGTTATTTAGATTACATATATTCAACGGCTTTACTCCAATACGGTTATGAAAACAGCAAAATACGGCCGTATAAAGGGCTAACGGAATTTTATTTTTTCTGTTTTTTTTTCTTACCCGTTATGTGTGTGGCGCGGGCGAATCTGTTCGATTTTTGATAAGTTGTTTCGCGTAGAACCGTCGTCGGAAATCGATTTGTATGCAAATCGACGCTCATATTTTAGGACGAAAAGGCATTAATACAAGGTTTAATAAAGTAATAGTAATTTACGAGCATGCAAGTAGTGGATTTAACATACGCTTCGGTATATATATTATATTTTTAAGAGGGTTAACTGTTAATAATAAAAAGGAGAAACGTAATAAAACGTTCTTCGAATGTAATTTATACAAATCGAGCTCTTTTACCTGTGTATATTGTATACAATAGTGTCTTAAAGTAGTACTTTTTAACGTTGTTGCCGAATCGACAAGGGTAAAACATTAAATAGTGATATATTAGGAATGAACACGCTAGATACTCAAGGATGTATTGAATGATTTTCAAGTGATGTTCAATAAAATGGTATTTCGAAACCTACTGCGTTTAAACCAATGTACATACATGCAGAAGCAGCTTACTTCAGTAGATAAAATATGTGACAGTAACTTGAGTTTATATCACATTAATTTAAATATCAATTTTTTACTAAAGGACAAAATGACAAAAAGCGACACCTAGTGAACTAGAAAGGATTCAATGTGGGAAGAAACATCATCATATCATAGCCTATAGATACCGGCGACTCAGCACTACAGAATTCTGCTTAACTTTCGGAAAACATGCTAAGAACTGGGATTAAAAGTGCCAACAAAAATAGTAAATATTACAATTTCCAGGAATTATTTCTACTAATTTCAGAATTCTTTGTATAAGTTCTATATTACGTTGGCATTCCTCGCCAGTGTGCGTTTTGCGACATCGTCTGCATACCCCTGGGTGTAGAACCCTACATTGTATATTGGGACTAGCAGCTTGTCAAAGACAATGCTCCACCGCAGAAGGGGTAGTATCTCACCTTGCGAACAACCCCTGTCCACCGAGACATGCATCGTCTCACCTGCTTACGTTAAGGTGCTCTGAAGCATAGTTTCCACACATTTTAAACGGTGGTGACTACGCCACGATTACAATTAATCCGTATTATTGTGCTGAAGGAGATGTTGTTAAATGCTTCTCAAATGTCAAGAACGCTCATAGCGCTATTTCTTACTGTTGCATCGATGCTTTTAGCTTAATCATCCGTTGGTGCATTTAATTCTCTTCCACAAGATATCCCTCCCCGGTATGCATATTGGTTAGAGTGGAATGGCCTCTCTGCGTGAGAAGTTTCCATAATATGCTTCTCAGGCAGTGTCTCTATTGTCTTAAACATATATGAGAACAGGGTTATCCCTTTGCCTCAGCATAACAGTTCAACCAAACTTCTAGCCCTGTTTCATGCTGGTAGTACATATGCCAACGGCAGACCGGCCCTAAAAGGCTCGCAAATCGTTGGTATTATGATGTCACTGCCTTGTTGTAGCAAGGCAGGAAATATTCCGTCAAAATCAGGAGACTTGTAGACTTCAAAAGACTTAATTACGCAGACCACATCATTACCAGGTAATAACTTATTACCTTTCTAGCAAGTTGATGGGGCAGTTCATTGTGTATTTATCGCTCCATTTCCCCTGAACTACATTATCTCTGTGGTACCTAGAAAGTGTGTTTTGCAGGAGGACCTTCTGTGATCGGTTATTGAGGTTACTTAAATATAAATTTTTGTAGTAAATTGTATTATACCTTGTAACGGTACTCTTACAATAAACTTAATTTCGAAAATGGTTTCTCTAACATGTGTAGGTACTCTATTTATACTTCTCAAGTCCTGCAGTTCTATTAAAAGTAATTTAGGTACCATATGATAAATGTGATAACAAGTTTATTACATAAGAAGGGCAAAAAACAACAACAAAATTAAACAACAATGGATAAAATATAGATTTGGCGCCCCTTTTGACTGTTAAAATGAATATTAATAAAAAAATACGTAATGGAATAATGAGTAATATAGGAGTTTGTGCAGTCAGCCCTCCGGATTCAAATTTTCTAATTCACCGCGGCTACCAGATTCGACGGGGAGTTGGAGTTTAAAACAGCCAACCTGCCTTGATCGCTTCCTGGTCTTCACTCTCTTTATAGATCTGACTCACGAACAGATATCTCTGGATTAATGACTTATTACGGGGTTACGGGGACGATAACGACTTTTACGTAAATAACGCAACCTGTCGAGTCAATTAACGTCAGGTGATTCTCTCAGTAACACCCCCAGCCAGGTCAAGAATTGTTCCTTGACTGACTTTTACTTTTCATTTATTTTCTCGTAATGTCAAAATTGACATCTCGCCTCCCGAGAATTATCCTAGCCAGTAATGTAAGATCCGTCAATGATAAAGAGACTCATTTGTGTTGATCGCGGACACTTTGTAATGGAACGGTACAAATAAAAGATCTTTATTTAACAATTTTAAATACAATAGAAATTTTCATGTCCGTGCAGTTTTGGAAAGGTTTAAGTTGATGTTATTAAATTATCCGTTATATATTGTAAAGAGGAATTGTGTGGACTGAACGAAAAGCGGTAGAAGAGAAGCGGGAAAGCCTGTAGTAGGAAGACACGAGCTGTCAAGCGGGACGTCAGTTTGACAATACGTCAAAATAAATTAAATTAAGTCAGTCAGGTAACATTACTGACCGCGTCAAATCTCAGAAGGCAAGATGTCAATTTTGACATTACGAAAAAATAATTTAAATAAAAGTCAGTCAAGCGACATTACTTTACGCGACCGCTACTAGCACTCCATTAAAAGTCGTCGCGATCCCGCAACGAGAAGGAAATCGTTAATCAGTAAAAGTTAGAAATCAAGCAATTGTTCGTGAGCCGGTGAGATAAAGACTGCGAAGACCAGGAAGTATTCCAATGGTGCAACTCCCGGTCCAGTTTGGTTGAAGTGGGCCAATCATCGGTTTAGAACCCGAAGTTCAAGAGCTAAGTCCACACACACTATTGCATTTATGCACATGGTTTGGCTACGTATTTCATTTTTCAGGTTCATACTAATGGTAAAACGGGGCCCCAAATTTTTATTTTTATCTATTGTTGACTTTTTGTTGTTTGTTTTGCCCTTATTAAGTAATAAACTTGTTGTTATCACATTTATCATACGGTACATAATTTACTTTACTAGAACTGCACGACTTCAGAAGCTGAGGAGCTAAGTATAAATAGAGTACTCGTGTCAGACAAACCATTTTCTAAATTAAGTTTAATTTATTGTAAGAGTAGCGTTACAACTTTTAGTAAAATACGAATGTTTGTTAAAGATTTATTCGCATAGAAGAGGAAAATTCGGAGTCCCATAGACGAAGATATACACCAATCTCACAAATCCATGCATGATTTAACGTGCAGCGCCATCTAGTGTAAAATTATAATACCAAATGCGTATCTAATGACTTATAAATTAGGTATACTATATCAAGATATCATTTATTTCTATGCCTAACTGTATCAATACCTGCTATAAAAAGTAGCATTATCAACTTAATTCATTCTTTTGTATTACGAGAAATGTCTTAACCTAACCTCAATTCTATCTCTATACATGTTACACAAAAACCATTATACGTAAATATCTGTATTCAAATTTCAAAATTTCAGGTTAGAACAATTAGCATTCGTATTTTCGCCCAACAATAGTACCGCATCGATCAAAAACGCGCCCAAATTATGCGGAACGCTCGTTATTAATGCGGCCACCGATGAACGCTTTCATCATGGCTTTTTGAAACCGTCAAAACGACGAAAATGAAGTCCGCTCGACCAAAATAATAAACTTCTCTCGCACGCTGTGTCCGCCGCGGTAATGCCGGGCATTCGCGGATCGGCGAAAGTTTTAAATTTAGTTGCAGTTAATTTTGAAACGGCCGCACTGTCATATTGTTTCCTGTATGTTGGCGAAATCCGCGGCGGTACGCAACGCCGTTATTATTTACGACTCTCATAATGGTTCATTGATTCCGAGCCCCGGCATAACTATTGAAATGCAGAATCGGACGGCAAAAACTCGATCGCCGATGACGACGATAACTTGCAGACCCGGAATGGAAATTTGATACTGATCATGAGGGCTTATCGATACGAATGACATCGCCGGCGTACGGTAGATCAGTGAATTATTCAAAAAGCATTTGTGTTGCGAGCAGCTATGGATTCTAAAATCCAAGTCTGCCCTATACATGTATTTATAAATATCATAAATTCGAATTACATATATATATGTATATATATATATATATATATATATATGTATAACCATCCCGTTATACCCATTGGGTGTAGGGTGGTTAGTTAACCTGATCTATTTTATTATTTCTTTATAAATTTGTTCCATTCCTTCTTATTGCCTGTTCGTTTTCTTGCTTCATTCCATTCTGATCCTGTCTTTTTTAGAATTTTATCCACTATATTATCCCATGTTTGTTTTGGCGTGCATCGTTTCTTCTTGTCTTATATTTTTGATTCCCACACCCTCTTCACCAGCATTGAGTTGCTCATTCTTTGCAAGTGCCCCCACCATCCAAGCTGTC
>JARFOC010090006.1:0-13658 GCA_031763485.1 Osmoderma eremita | reverse complement strand
ACTTAGTTCAAGGAAAAATTTTATGAATGCGGCAGATGTTGACTAAAATCTAGAGGGAAACAATTCTCAACTTATCCCAAATAATTAGTTACGAAACATCATAAAATAATATCTTAGAAAAAGAGAATTGCTTTTCGGTTACACGGTGAGTGTAACAAAAGGAAGCCGTTAAATAAGCAATAACCTAAACGAACGGCACAAATGTCAGACAATATTTCATGGCAGAAACAACAAACAACTATCGACAATGGTGTCCACGAATACCAATAGTTGAGAAGAAAGTCGAATTGCGTTAATTGATAATAGGCGCTTAAAATAATTCTTTAATTATTGCAACTGATATTTTTTCTTGCTAAAGTGGAATAATCTCTAACTATTTATATGTTAAACTATTGAATACAACTCCACTGACACGTATTTTAAAAATTGACAAATTGGTATTGTACAGTCGGTAATGTGACGTCATAAATCATGTGCATCGATAATTATCCGGGCGCTGCTATACATACATTTCTATGCATGTCTATTGAATATTTTTTATCTGTAAAACAACTCATTCTTGTATTGATATGCATATCACCCCACACAGTTTTGCACAGTCCTGCGATATCCTTCCAAATGAACAGATGAATAAACATATTACTTTAGGCTATTGTCTCAATTCGAATCCAAACACATTTGAAGGTATAATTATTAAAAACTTATTTCTACTACCTAACATCTAATAAATTATATGATCATTACAAAGCTCAAATATTTACGTTACTATAAGTAAACTGTATTCATTTTAGGTTTTTCGGTATGATAAGTTACGGTGTCTCTGAAAATAATACCTTCCTAATCCTGTCATTGACATACACCACTAATGTTAACTCAACATGATCCATATACGATTAGATGCAGCATCGAGATCACTATAAATATCGATACCTTATCCGAAGGTTTTCAGAAAGTACTTCTTTTACTTTTACAAACAAAAAAACAGGCAACGAATGTCTTATAAGGAAAATAAAAGGGAAAACCGCCAATAACTGACAGATATACTTTGGAAATAGAATATATTTTTTTCTAAAATAATGCTATTTCTAGATGCTATCATCTGGTGTGCAGAAAACTACCAATGTATTAGCTTTGTCTGATACATCTTAAGTGAGTTTACGTTCACTCCGAGGATTCATTGATCGATTGCAGAAGCTCCACATAAAATACACTCAGTTGTAATAATTCGTACTCAAAATTTTATTTCTCATATTTAGGATTCCATTACCAAGATCGATTTTGTAAAAATGTAGTGTACAAACGACTTGACTGTCCAAAATATAAAATAGATAGGTTAACGCACGTCGAGCTAAAAATGATTCATCGACATGTACCTGGAGCCGACTGTACTTGTTAGTGTAATTATATTCCTAATGGCTATTTTTTGTTGAGTAGGGTAAATTAATGTTAGAGCGAATTGTTTTCCTTCAGAGTCTTTAGTCTATAGGTTGCTGTTGTAGAAGCCGGTACGTGAATAAAATTATTGTTAAAGTTGGTTGGTGCGTTATTGGGTTGAGAATTTTGCAATTACATGAAACATTAGAATTAAACTGTGTAGTATTAAAGACTTCATATGGTGACTAGATGTATTTTGACAACCTAACAAAATGTAAATATAATGAACTTCAAAATGAAAAATCATTAAAAAATATAATAGATCTAGGAACCTGCAAAGGAATACTGAAGTGTGTACTAAACAGTATGCATAATTTTTCGCAATATCGGTTGTATGACATGATCTTGAAATACAACCAGTACATGCCATGGTGTAAGTTTTCGCTTAAGGAAACTAAAATGCATCATTGAAATATGTAGTTAAGTAGTAGAAAATTTATGAGCGGTACAAATCTGTCTCGTTAAATGTATAGGGTATTCCAGTAAGTAAGTGGGTAACGAGTTTCACCCAACTTCAGATTCTGACAACGCATACAAGTGTAACCTCGGCAAAGTAATTGTCTCAAATGATTTTGAAATTTATTTCTATCAGGCTGTACCTTACCGGCGATGTTAAGTATCGGTGATACTACGAAGAGTAAGCAAAGCTAACATAAAATCTTTGTGCTACGGTCCCCCAATTAATAGTTATATTATTTTCTGTACTAAAAACTTGGAAAAGTTGGGAAACTGATAATGGAACCATTTGACTTTGTCTTAACATCTAAACATTGGATGGCGGGAAAATAATTGAATTACCAGATAAGTTTATGATTTCTATTATACTTTGCTCACGCAAGTTGTACGTCTATTATTTTTCTCCTAAAACTATTTATAGGATATCTCGGGAGAGAGCATTTTCGCTTCACCTCCTTCCACATTTTATCACAGCGTAGATTGTTATAATGAAATATAACTTGTAAGTGAACACGAACCTTAACACATTTTTGTATTTATACCGTGTACTAGTAAGATTTATGAACTGACTATGTATGTTAATCAAATGCGTTGGTGGTGACTTTGAAATTTGTAAATTTTGATACCACAATACTATAATTTTATAGTAGATGTGTCAGAGATTCGGTGATTCAAAATGACATTTATTTCTTTAGTAGAAATGTAAATATTTAAATTGTTTCCAAAACCTAGTCGAAAATACACAGAACAACCAACTGAAAATTTGGCTGATATTCATTTATTACATTATTTATTACATTTATATCAGTTACAAATCAATTCTATTTACAATTACTTAATCAATAATATATAAACGAATTCATAGTTCGGCAACATTAAATATTAATTCAAAATGAGAAATTTAACAGGCAACAACCCACATGCATAAGTCATACAAGGTTTTTTTTTATAAACTAGTGAATAAAAATCTTAAATATTTTGTATATTTGTTCTGTAAAAATCGTTCTAACATTTCAAAAGATTCATATTAATTGCAGTTTCAAAAAGAAAAATTAGATCATCTATTCCTTCTGTATTCTATTCTGTAAATGGCGAAGGTCATTTCGCCAAATTATTACGAATAAATGTAACACCGATAAGCAATTTCTGGAACGTATATTATTTACCGATTAACAGATGAATAACCGTTGGTTATTGGTCTCCTGAAAATTTACATATTATCATTCCTACTAATCCAAGTAACTTATAGCAGGAGTTATTTATTATTAGTCCCGCCTTTCTATAGTCGACCACCTAAATCATAGTATGCTATAACCAAGTCGATACCATCCAGTCTGTATACAAACATGACATAAAAATTCTTAAATATTATAAATAGAGCTTTTCATAAGATTTATAGATTGTCTTCGAAAAGTAAAAGAAAACAAACGTACATATAAGCCCCAGGAAAGCGAGGGATATAGAAATTGAAATTCTGATTTATGGTTTCAGTTGAAACGGAACTAGTTGACGGTATTGTGTTTATTTGCAGGCGGAGGCGGCCCTGATATACGATTCCGTATTCGTTTTCTCGATAGGACTGCAGACTTTGGAACAGTCACACACGCTCAAGCTGTCAAATGTTTCCTGCGACCGTGAACAGCCATGGGATGGTGGATTAAGTCTTATCAACTATATCAATTCGGTACGTAAGCATTTGTAGTAGTAGTTAGTTCACGTAGTTTTGCTGCGAAATTTCTTTTGTTGTAGTGCTGTTATGTACCTATACAGTGTGTACAAAATGTAACACAACGCATCAGTGTTTCGTCTTCTAATAACTTTCACAATAAAAGTGAGTTAAACTACAAATCTCAAGTACCTTTGAACATACAAGGAACATTTT
Source organism: Osmoderma eremita (assembly GCA_031763485.1). Classification (NCBI taxonomy): domain Eukaryota; kingdom Metazoa; phylum Arthropoda; class Insecta; order Coleoptera; family Scarabaeidae; genus Osmoderma; species Osmoderma eremita. Next base: position 9,886 of record JARFOC010090006.1, on the reverse strand, counting down.
GGATATTAAGTTTGTCTTTGTAAATATCAAGTACCAAATCCTGATGATTTGTGATTTTTTTTTTCATTGGTTTCGGTTCCAGAGATTATTAATTCAATAGTATACCCAAATCGGTAAACCATTAAAAGAAATATATACATTTTAATACGCTAGTATAAAGGTCAGACTTAATAAAAATTTTAAACACTCCACACCAGAAATATATTCAAACTGTATACGTATTTCGACAAGGAAACAACGCCAAACTGTTCATAGTTTTATCAGTTTATATAGTGTACCTATTTGTATTGTGTGGAGTGCATTTGAAATTTTGTTAAACGTGAGTGACATAGATAAGTCAAGTCTACAAAGAAGCTGAAAATACATTTATATACTCTTTTTTTTATTTTGTACAAATGTATTTTATTAATTTGTTTTGCTTTGAATCTCTTCCTTGAGTTATGCTGCCCAACAGAATAGATCTAAATATTTATGTTATTTAAGTTATTAGGTATATGGTCTTTCTCAATAAGTCCAAACTTCTTTTCCAGAAATAATAATAATAATAATAGTAATAATTATAATAATAATAAAGTTTATTGGATATAGTATACAGAGGTACAAACATGAAGATGCTACAAGTATATAATTATACAAATACAACACGCAAATTATGTCGTAATTACAAAATACATAAGCATACACATTACATCAACTGTAAAAAACAAATACATAGTAATAAAACCAAACCTAAAAGGTAATGTAGCGAATAGCCCGATTTTAGGTAATCGGATTGAGGTAATATTATAAGTAACATCGTGGGTGTAAAGGTTAAATAGTGTCGGTCCCAGAATACTGCCTTGAGATACGCCCATATCCAATATTAATTCATTCGATGCAACACCTTTAAACCTCACAACCTGTTTCCGACTCCATAAATAACTACCAAATCACTTTAACACAGTTTCACCAAAACAGTAGTATTCGAGCTTCGCCAAGAGAAGTTAATGATATAAACAGTCAAACGCTTTACTATAATCAAGCGGCACCAATAAGGATACATCACCTCCATCAATAGCAATAGTAAAGTCGTCCGTAGTCTTCAACAAAGCAGTTGCATTACCGATTTTTTTCACGAAAGCCCGATTGCACATATGCAAACAAGTCAAAGTTCTCTATATGCTTTTTAATTTGGAAAACGTGGTTAACGTTTTCCAAGATTTTAGCAGCGGTTGGTAACATGCTTATCGGCCTCGGAAGGTTAGTTGCATTGGAGGATTTAACTAGGGGAAGAATGAATACTTTTTTCCAAAGATCAGGGAAGACGCCACCTGCACGGCTAAAGTTAACAGTGTGAGCCAGGGTATTGCTACAAATTGGAAATACTATTTCGAGCATTTTTAGGTCGATAGAATCAAAACCACTAGCATTGTTTTTGGTGCTGTTAAAGATATTTCCCGAATCCTCCTCCATTATCAGGTTGAAACTTATTCGGTAGCACCAGGTTTCCAGTTGTTTCTAAAAAAATAAATACTCTTGATCAACGCCTTGAGTTGCAATCGGGCTACAGAAATAGTTGTTGATATCACAGGCATCGACAGGATTGATAGAGATGTTTCCAAGCTCGCGACTGTATATGTTTCCTCATGCGAAAAACTCCAGAATTTCCTGTGCTTACTCTTTAATTGTTCTGACTGCCAACATACATATTCCCGTGTTTCAAGCTTAATCGCAGTTGACAAGTAGTTACAAATATCCCTGTAGTACTTTCTGTCATTTGCATTAAATCAATTTGTAGTGTGTGGATTTCCCGATACTGCGTGTAAGTGATACCAGCCCACAGTCCTTGCAATTCTTCACATCTAATTATTTCTTTAGTAATCTCGGTAATATAGGGTTTGTGACGCCGTTTATGTTCTATTGTGACAATAGGAGTATGGATGTCAAAGTAGTTATTGCATCACTGAAAAATTGAACCCCTGTCTTTAATTGCGGTGAGTTGCTCGACGAAATTCCAATGCCTTCGGTTCGCATCGAATGTGAATTCAAAGTCGACCGTACAATATACCAGACTATAATCGGAAACATTGTTGGCATCGAGGGTCCCAGAAGTGCTAATCTCAAAGTTATTATTAATACAAATTATGCCGATACGGGTAGCAGAGATATTGGCAATTCTACTGGGATCCGAAATCACCTGTTTAAGGCTAAATGTGACGAAAATATCCTCCAGATGTCTGCGATCATCTCCGTTTGAGAGGTCAACATTGACATCTCCAGCGACTATAGTTTCGTCACATTCTAAGGAGACTGCAGCCAGTGAATTGATTTAAAAAGTCAATTGAAGTATTTGGACTTCTGTATGCAACACCAATCGCTAGTCGGGTCCTATTTGTGCTAAGTATAAACCAATGTGGTTTCAAGTTATTCAAATTCAAGAAGTCCAAGGTTGAAACGCTTAAATTTTAGATACGATTTTATATACAAACCCATGCCTCCACCTAGACCCTCTAGATGGAAGGGAACAATATTGTGGCCAGAAAGCTGTACCAGCGAAAATGGAAAGTTTGGGGTTAGCCAAGTTTCAGATACAGATATAGTGTCGTGGTCAGCATGCAAGACTGAGTTAGAAATGTGGACGAATGACAAATTAAGAGACCTGGAATTTAAATGACATATGGACAAGCATTTGTTTATCTTTACTTTCTTGAAATTGTTACCAAGAGCAATAATTTGTGGCACTTTGTTTTTATATTTAATGGTTAGGAACAAAGACATAGATGGTGATAATTACAACAACATATAACCAAAATTTTCAACAAACTACTTTAACCCTCGTATCTAACCTCTTCAGCTATTTATATGTCTAACAAAATCCTAATGCATATATATAAGAAGTTAGCGCAAACATTGTAAATTGAAAATATTTATCATTTTCTGCAACTTTTTCAATACAGTTCGGACTAGCATACATTTTTAAGTAGCCGAATTTTAATTTTAGTTCACACTTTCGTACAACTAATACAATAATAAAAGTAAATCAAATAACTCCTAAACACAGTTAAATTAAAATACCAATACCCAAGTCACGATCTACTTTAAGTTTATGTGTTTGTGCCAGATTAGTATTATGCGTAGCTATGGGATCTACGCGTCCCGAATTTCAATAAAATCCAGCCTGGAGAAGAAAGTACGACCGACGCGACGCCCCTAAAAGCATTCCGAACAAATACTCATCAGCAAATAATTATATTTCAAAATTCCCCAAGAATATATACAGGCAATGTGGCAATGCAAATTAATTGTTGTAATTATATTAATTCATATTTATTTTAGTATTAATAAAAATTCCTTCATCTAAAATTATATATATGCATATAATTTTAGATGAATGCAGTTTTATTACACAAACTAGTTTCATATAACTCACATTATATGGTGCACAAGCTGCTTTTATTCTTCAGCTATACCTACATATTCCGTAATATTCTATCTGTCCCGTTATTTGCTCTTCCATGCTATTTTACGGTATGTAAATAAAATTCATATTCAAGTAGCTTCTCTGAGTTCAAAGCATAACCAATCCTAGCTAGTTTGACTTCGAAAATGCAATATAGTAGGGAGCCAAACAAGTTTACTACTAACATTCCTATAATTTATTATACACTTTAGAATGAAAAGACAGTTTAAATGCATTTGCAATTAATTTTCCAGACAATTGAGCATTGTTCGTTAATGGTGTTTGCTTTTTTGGTTGAATGGTTGTACAATTTCATTGAAATTCTAAGGCAACCAGCCGATATAATTCTTGAACAGTTACTTGGTGCTTTATTCTTTGAAGTCATTGTAAATCTAAACAAGACCCACGTATAAATCACTCTAATGTTTACTTGCTTGGAAAAAGAAAATACTCTCTTTAGACAACGACGTACCCTTTAGGTGCGGACCTTCGCATACAGTATATTATTGAACGGGTGAAAGGGCTATAATTCTTTGGGAAAGTTAGGGAGTGCTGTAATAATAATGAAATCTTTATTAAAGTGTATTATTCACTAACGAAACCTAACATAGACGCCACGATCTCAGCATAGAACGATATTTTTTCACATGAAATAAAGGTCTTATTTATGATTCGTATCTCCAATATCCTGGAAAGGTAGAAGCATTATACTTGCTGCAAAATAACATAATAGTAATTCCTGCCATGCAACGCCGAGAAGATGTCAGATTAGATACAAATTAGTTTAGCAAGACAGATTAGCTAGCTTTCTGGAGCGTCATTCCCTTCTAGATGATTTAGCACCTAAGGAGTTCTTCACTTGAAATTAGGCTAAATCCTCAATTTACGGTGCGCTTACTACTACTGAAAAATTTAATTTGTGACATTTTGAAAAATATGGTGTATCAGTTTTTAAGGAAAATATATACAGGATCAGTTTTTTTAGATGTTTAGCATGGCGATCTCGGAAACCAGAGGGAGACGATCAAATGGGGAAAGAATTGCAGTTTTACGAGCTCAATCGAAGGAGCCTTTTGTTTTTTCGAAGAAAATGTACGGCTAACTTGATATCTCGAAAAAACGGTTTTCTTGTTATTTCGTTTAGTGCCTGTAGCTCTGTTATTATTGACTTTAGAAAGGAGAAGTGTATAGGAGAAAGTTGTAATTGAGTATGTTCTGAATAAGACAGTCTCATCGATTTTTTTTATTAAAGCTGTAATTTTTGAGGTATGAAAAAAGATTTTGGTTTTTTAAATGGAAACCATAGTCGGTAATGACTTCATAAAAAAGGCATTTTTTCAATGATTCCAACAATATAACACTTGACATTATTCTTTTTACAAATAAATAAATTACAGCTATTTTCCCCTTTTAATATCTGAACTCTTCACGCAGTAAACCATGGAAACAATTGATAGATGCAAACGACAATTATTGACAGGTGAAACTAACCTTAGTTTTTATTTAACGCTGATTAAAGTTTCGTAAAGTAGCAACATGCAGCAAGCGTGATATGGTTCAGTGTTACATTTTGTGTCATAAAAGTGCAGTACAAGCTGCACAACACTATATCGAGTGGTATTTGAATCGTCGCCAGCCTTCTCTAACTACCTTTATGAGATTGTATGATAAATTGGGGGAGGGCGGCTCCTTCTGTAATCTAAACCAGACTGCAAGAGGCATTATTGAACAGACGGAAGTAAATGTGTTGGCACGTGTAATGCAAAATCCATCCATTTCAACCCGACAAATTTCAATAGAAGCAAGCAAGGCACAACGTATTATTCTACGAGTACTACGAGTACGAGTATTACCAGTTGCACACTGCACCACTTGCACCACTGCACGCTGATAGTTACAACAAGCTATTTGACTTTTGTACTTGGTTTAATAACATCTGTGAAGCTGACTCCCAGTTTAAACTTTAAGTTTTATGGACGGCTGGAACACAAACTGCGACATATTTAATAGACATAACGAACATTTATGGGTGCAAAAAAAACGCATCATGTTGAACAGAGGTGACCCCAAGTTAAGTTTGGATTTAATGTTTGGTGCGGCGTGATTGGTTCAACAATTCTTGGTCCGAACATTTTTGGTGGTACATTAACTAGTGATCGTTATCTTCACTCTCTGCAGACCGAGTTTGATAATATGTTACATGAATTACCCTTACACACACGTCGTCTGCTGGAATGGTTTCATCACGATGGGGCACCACCGTATAATCAGATACGGTATGAAATCATTTAAATGAAGCATTTCCGAACTCGGAGGGCACGCGCCCGCTGCATGGCCACCTCGACCCCACGATTTGTCTGTTTTAGATTTTTATTTATGGGGAATGGTAAAAGATAGGGTGTATCGAAAATCATACGCTACATTAGATGACCTTATAGACTTCTGTAGTAGAAGCTTTTGCTAATATTGATGGACGTTCCACTATAAAAGCAAATTCTGTTTCAAAAAGATGTAATTTGTGCATTAATTATGATGGTAGACTTTTTGAATATGTTTAGTTTTAAATACATTACTTACTTTAATTACGTTGTTTGAGTACTATTTTAGTTGCATTTTAATATTCTTTATTCTTTCTTAATTTATTGTTTGTCGTTCTCTGTTTATTAGGTTCACAGAAATTACTTTGATCTAAAATCGTGTTTCTAACGTAATAAACATTCCACACCAAAATAATTATGATTATAATTTCCAAATTAAAAGAAAAATTTTAATAACTATCTTGTATTTTGTTACCATACCATACCGTACATCTATCAATTGTTTCCATAACCTAACCACGTGAACAATTCAGAAATTAATTGGTTAAAATAGCTGTAATTTATTTATTTGCAAAAAGAATTAAGTCAAGTGTTCAATCGTTGGAATCATTGAATAAATGCGCTTTTTATGAAGTCATAGCGGACTATGGTTTAAATTTAAAACACCCAATTTTTTTGTCATATCTCAGAAATTACAGCTTTAATAAAAAGTCCGATGAGACTGTCTTATTCAGCACATATTTACCTACAACTTTCTCCTTTACACTTTTCTTCTAAAGTCAATAATAATGGAGCTACAGGCACTAAACGAAAGAACAAGAAAACAGGTTTTTCGAGAAATCAAGTTGCCCGTGCACTTTTTCGAAAAAACTAAAAGCCTATTCGATTGAGCTCGTAAAACTGCAATTCTTTCTCTATTTAATAGTCTCCTTATCTTCAGTGTTTTCCGAGATCCCCATGCTATCTGAAAAAACTCACCATGTATTTACAATCTGGCTGGACAAAACTATGTCTGTGCATATAAAATTTATAGTAATTTCGTTAAACCTTACCATGGAGTAATAAGCCAGCGGTTTTCCTATTCCATAAATTACACTAAGTATATAGCTTCTAGAGAAGTGAAATTGTAAATGTAGAAATTTATTAGTAGAAATTTGGGCCGGAACTAATCAAACCGAAAAGTTATCAGATTAAAGCGAATAAAATTGTTTTGATGTTTCAGAGGATAGCAATCCACAAACCCTCAGCTAAACAATGCGGCAACATCTTGGTTTCCGACTAATTGTTCAAGCAATTTCATCGGAAGCAATTAAACGCCATGAATTGTCTTCGAACTAAGAGTTTTCGGCGAATGAGCAGCGCTAAACCTTGCGGTAATGTGTTTGGCACCGATAATTAAGTGGTGTGGGTCTTCGTTATATAATTTGACTTAAACTACAATAGCAGCCGAGCTGTCAGACCATTCATTATTAACGATATTATTATACCAACCGTCTAAAATCAGAAGATAACAAAGATAAGTTTTTACAGTAATTAGCAATCTACAAAAACTTTGATGCAAACAATATACGAGAGCACGTTTTCTAGTTGAACTTTCCATTAATTTGTTTTGTGAATTGCAGATCGAAAAAATGGTAGGATTAGGTAGCACATTAAAATATATAATTATTCAATTGAATTTTAAAAAACATGTCTTACTGATTAAAAAGTTTGACAATTTCTATCACCTGTTCTTTCTATAATTCCATTTATTTTGCATTTGTTCGATCTACCGTTGTCTGGTACACTTTGTATAAATGTTACATATATCTTCTAGAATGAGTACAACGGCGATTTCTTATGTACTTGCATTTCAAAAACCACATCAAGACTGCTGCACTCACACACTTCTTATAAATATATTTAGTATTATAGCTCTCTTGATTCTCGCCACAGTCAAGCTCACATTAACTTTATGGTACGATTAATGATAACATTGACTCTTCGTATCAAAATTCTATATCGAGAACCTCGCTGTTAAAATCGCCAATTTATCAAATGTGTTCTAATTATAATTAACTACCCGATGGTGCCATTGACATTAATTTTTGTTCGTTAAAACCTATTTTTGAAAATTCTGCTAGGAATGTTATTAACCTTTAGTTATACTTACTTTTGTGTTTGATTAGTTTGCTCTAGAATTTAGTGATTATTACTCAGTTAACCTAACTTACATATGTATATTATTGTATGGTTGTTTTGTAATTGGGTTTTCTCTGTTGGGTAACTTAATATACCGTTTTGATTTATTTATAATCAATGAAGAGTAACATTTAGTAGGAGCCCAAAGATATCCTTAAATGAAATTCAAGGAATAAACTCTGAAGTTTAAATCAATAACAAATTTATCAACCTCGTCGATAAAATCTGATGATTTTACTTTTATAACATTGTACGTACTTTATTCATTTAATGCACATTCATACTTCTAATATTTAATGTCTGGTACACTAATGACTTTTGTATTAAAAGTTAGCATGAAGTCTGAATAGCAGATTAGGAAACTTGGATTACGCAAGTGATATTTGACTACTGTACACACTTACCAAAAAATGAATTCTATTTTAGATAAGCACTAACAGTAAGAGAGATATCGTATAACGTCAATAAATCACGGCAAGCATTCCACATATTCAAATCCACATGGAAATCTTCGATAATTTTTACTAACAAGGATACGTTCTCAACCTTGGAATCTCGGAATTGAGCTAAACTCTGCACGTATTCAATATAAATATAAAAGCAGTTATGCTCTACGTTCATGCAATGTGACACACCAGCGGAAGCCCGACGGCAGAACTGCAAACATTTAGGTGCTATTGTGCCAAATTAATACTTTTGAACTTGAAAATAAAAGGTATGGTCGCAAAACCCACGAACAACTACGGATAAAATTAAATCGAAAAACCATCGCCCATATTACTAACAGTTAATGGTGCTTCTGACAGCTGGTAGAGCTAAAAATCGTGAACCAGTGAAAACGATGATTCACCGGTTGCTGACTTGGTGGTTCATCGCTTGGCGGGCCACACAGCCATCGTAATTGCTTAACACGTTCGCAATCGATCGAAACTCGAAAATCGTACCACAAAAACCAAGTTCTCTGCGCCTAAAAGCACTAGGATATAAGCAATTGAATATATGTTTTACAGTTCTAGAACACTGTTGCTGTAAGAAAAGGGATGTCCCCTTTATTGGGCGGCGGTTTCCAGCAGTTGCTGACAATACCCCAAGCCATCGTCATATTAATTTGCCTTTGTACTCTACCCCTTAGAATTAGTAAAACAACCTGCCAATAATCATGTTTATTGAAAAAAAATGCATAAAAAAGTTAATGCAAAAGCCGTAAACACAAAACACAATAACTAAGGAAGAATTTCTTCTTCCCCTGTGTGCCACAATTTGAAGCACGGATAAACACATAAGCCAGGCGACGATGGACATTTTTGGCAGCGGTGCCCTGATTTGTCTTTTGCAGTACCGGTTCGAAGTAGTAAAACTTATAATTTCTTACAATGCCTGTTTGTCCCCTGTATTACCTGTTCCCTAAATTTCAAATAGTCTGTTGTTTTTAATCCCCTTTCTTTCGCGTATATGTAGAACGCGTTCCAAAAAGCAATATCTATGATATGGAAAAGCACTTTCCTGTACCACCTGATTCTTTTTCTTGGGGTAGAATAATATGCCACCATTTGAATGGCTCTTACAATGCCAGACATATAACGATTATAGTACAGCACACATTGTGGCTTAATTTTTTTGAATCCTCTTTTGTCCTGAATGTCTTTCATTTCATGTTTATATTTGGTGGAGATCATTGTTGCTAACCTTGCGACGACGTTCCTTCTCGGTACTGCTCCCGGACGGGCGGGCCGATTTAGATTTTATAGTCGAACTCCTTCAGGTCGCCGCAAAATATCCTGAAAATCAAATGAGATTTCCTGCTGCCGATCCTCGAATTCGCACGCTGTCTGGGTTGCCTACTCGAACGAACTCCGACTATCGCAGATAACATTTACGGGACTCGTCAACAGTTTGCGGGCGTCTGCGAGAGAGTGCGCGGTACCGATGTTGATGTTGTTTATGTGAT
>JARFOC010089995.1:0-13658 GCA_031763485.1 Osmoderma eremita | reverse complement strand
TGGAATCTATTAGAAAGGCCAGAGAATATATATATATATATATATATATATTCTCTGGCCTTTCTAATAGATTCCAAGTTTTATTATTCTTTAAACTTCCATTTCACACATTCATAGGGTTGCTTCCTCATATGTATTTGGTACATTTACTCCACAATAGTTAACATGTACATATTGTTTTACAAAATCATTATTTATATATCTACCGTTTGGTTTCTTTACTCTAACGGATCGTCTTGGGTCTAGTCTGGGCTAATGCTCTATTTTTAAGATAAGCTGCAGTACATATAATCTCTGGCCAAAACTTGTTTCAGCTAACAAACATCTAGACATGACCTATTTAATTTTAATTCATGGACCTAAAGTGGACACGCGTTTATAACAATTCCTCTTTTCCTAACTAAACGATAAATATTTGCAATTAAATACTGCAATGTGTATCCCGAGAGAGCGTTAAGAGCGGCGCCCTTTTTTCAAAAAATGTTCAATCATTGGAAACTAGAAGAAATATTATTGCCGTGACTACTTTAAATAAATCAATGTTGATTGTGCCACCTTTCCAGGGAAACTTAATTTCTTTGTTTGTAAATTTGTTCAAGATACGAAAAGGCCTTTTCACCTAAGCATAACACCAATATTATCTTGAAGTCACCAATATTCAATACGTGTAATCTCTTTAACGATATATCGATGAATTGGGATATCATAACATTTGTATTTGCTTTTCGAATTAATATTATTGTTTTTAGTTTTACTTTACTCCAAACATGAACGTAGAAGTCTATATAGACCAACCGGCCAAGGATCTGTACAGATTGGTACAGGGCACAAGGATCTAGGAATGGGTACAAAAATGGGAAATAAATACAAAAGCCAATGGACTGAAGTGTTTCCACAGACTTATGTCAGAAGAAGAGGCCTACAAGACTAGCGACTTAGCCATGACTAATCATGAACGCCAACTTTACACAAGTAAACAATCCAGAAGAAACTAGGAAATATAATTGTAGATTTTGAAAATCATTAATCTTTTCTTTCAGTCTAATATAGTTTATCTAAAACACTCGAAACACAAAGCCATTAATGTGCTGATGTAGATTATTCTCATAAATTGATGTAAAAGCTTTCAAATTCCCTTATAGAGAATTCAATAGTCAACATACATAATTTTTGCATTACGCTAATATCTCTTTTCGCCTTTGTTTATCTCGATTTTGAGAAATAGGGATATGCTCTTACTCTCGAAAGATTTGGCTCTTTCAATAAGTTTCACCAAATACTTTCCCCTTCAAATCTAAAGGAAAAGCTGTTGCAATTATCTCATAATTAAGACTTCAAAATAATAAAGTCAGATTTAAACTTTTTTAAAGGTCATTAAAAGCATTACGCATTCAAAAGTTTTTATTTTGTAAATCTCATTGTTAAATTTACTCCAGCACTTTCTCCCTCCTTGAGAAAGTCGCCAAAGATTCGCTTAACTTTCACAAAATATATCAAAAGAAGGTATTATTAAAAAGACAAATCTTTTATATAGAAAAATATAAGTAATTTTCTACGGACCATTATGTATTTTTGTATCTGTAACTCCAAGTTACAGTTAATGAATTCTATCCGGTTTTCCTCACACCTCTTTTCTCTGCTATAATAAATCAAAGTAACGCGTTGAAATATCCTATATTAAAAATACCACATGTTGTGTTGCACCAGTAGGTACTGTAAATTACGTATTGAAGAGCGAATTTAATTAAATGATTTTTACGAAACAATACGGAAAATGAAATTGAATTTTTCCATTAAATATTGGGCAGATATATACATTACGTATTTATTCATTTATGTTAGTCTTCTGTTTGCGGTTTCACAAACATCATTTCAATACCACTAAATCATGAACAGTGTAAATATAAGTTTAATTAAACGCTATATTGCAAATTTGTTAGTAGGTGCATTTATCATTGCTAAACAATGAATATTTCTGAATAGAAATAATAATAATCAGAAATGTCGTAATATAAACGTTTATTCTGTTATCTACGAGTAGGTGGACATTAGATTATTGTTGTATAAAATTACATATAAAATCATGTTAAGCAGAGCTAACAATAACATAAAAGGAAACTGAAATTTTGATTTGATTGTTACAATAATGCAGAGGAAGATCTGTCGCATCCCTTAACACTGCGGCTTTGAAGACTATGTTATTACTCTGCATTCGACTCCTTACCGATTAGTCCAATATATCTGCCTCCCTAACAAAGTTTAGTAATATGTACCTTAAATCCTCTTCCGGTATGCCGCATAGTGTGTCTATTGCACATAGTAGGACGTTTCTCCGGTTGCTTAATACGTAGTATTCAAAGATAATGCGAGACATAGTTTCAGCTGCCAAATGCTGTTTCTCATCAGCAGATGCTTGTATTGTTTCTGTCCTGCTATATGGTGCTAGTACTGCTGAGTCACTCATTTACCCACCGCCCCACGAGCAGCAGTTTTTGTGATCCCGACAAGTTGTTCAGATTCAATTAAGGTTGTCTCGGATCCCTTCCTTGTTCAGTGGTCGGCCACATCATTGTCCGAAATTCCCTCATGCCCCGGCACCCACATCAACTCAACTGTGTTGTGTTTCGCCAGATAATGAAGGTCTTACAGGCAGTACCACGTCAGCTTGGAAGTTTCTGCTAAGATACTACTGCCTTAAAGGTCGCTCCACACTCTGTGAGAATGCAGCTTTCTTTGTAGCTCCTGCTGTAGACGTCCTTCAGGACAGACTTTGAAACACGGCAGCTAGTCTCCCCAAGGGTACGCGTAGTCTCTGCTCTGAGCTCCCCTCACATATCCCCTCTCCTGAACTTGTGCTCCGTCTGTGCTGCGTCTGTGCGCCAGATATTGGTCTGAGGTGATATCCGTTTCAGCCATCCTCTCTATCCACACCAGTCTGTCATGACTTCACTGGGTTTGTTGCAGGAGAGTTTAGAGTTCACTGAATCGCGGGCCATTTATCTAACAAGGTATGTCCTAGGTGGTTGCTAGGTTTCCAGTAACCGTTGCACATTAACCTATATGCCACTATTCTTGCTTGCCAAGAGGGGGTAGGTTAAGCCTGGTCTCCTAAAGTACAGTCGGTATGCTTCTTATTGAACACGCATGCCAGTCTGTGAACTCTTAATGGCAATAATCATCCAACGAATTCCTGGCACTTTTCCGTCACAATTCACTGTAGTGACTGTGGCACCTTTTCGTACACATTACCGTTTCAGATATACGCCGCACAGCAAACGGAAAAAGTGAATTTCAAAATGGAGTGGAAGTATCTTTCTGTAAAAAATTTCAAAACGACTTAATCACAACCGGTTAGTCGAAAATATCGGTACTGTTTCAGTATTCTATCAAAATTTCTGTTAGATATTATTTTGTTGACATGCATTTTCGATAAATTTGAACGGAAATTTAAACTAAATCTATTTAAATCAGTTTCTGCATCAATTCAAGGTACTTCAATTTAACGATATTATCAATGATTTTAATAAAAATCTTCTTATCAAAGCCAGCAAGAGAAATCCAAATAATAGGTTGAAAGACCGTCTTTTCTTAAAAATAAATTTCATTCATAGTAATAACGTCATCGCCCATCTACTCTCTTCCTTCTGAGAATGCCTTAAACCACCGAAAAAACTGCTTCCTGTGTTGCCATATCAAACGCTATGTTGTCAGTCTCATTACTTAATTTACACACCTAGTAGATCATGAATTTTTAAATTCCAATTCTGCGAACGACAATAAAGAAATAGCGATCGTTACATACAACGCCAAAATCAAGGCACTTATTTTACCTTAAGTTTTGCAAAATAGAGGATGAGCGGCTCATATAAACAACCCTCCATCAATTCCAAAACGCTAGAATCAAAATAGAAGTGCAAAAGCGCTCTAGAGAGCCAAACAAATTGAATAACTTTTAATTTGGGCATCTTATATCCCATTAGCTAAAAGCAAGTAAATATGAATGACTTGAATTTACTGTTCAAGATGCGCAATAAAATTCAAAACACAAAATATTTCCTCAGAGACTTGAGTTATCTAGCTGTATTCAAAGAAACAAATGGGAAGCGCTTTCCATTATGTCGGGGAGGTATAAAAGCGCCATATTCAAAATGGGCCAAGAGTCGACGCCGGGACGCTGTTATTGATGGACGAGATTTTTCATCCCTTTTTTACGAAATCTTTGCCGTTACGAGCGATTCAATTTTTTAAACAGCCCGCGCGAATGGCGGTACTACCTCCGTGAAAGAATCTACGATACATGGGAACGACATAATAAGCACATGTCCTCAATTTTGAGGATTTGTGGTAGTTGTGTGCGGGGCGAGAAATTGAAGCTGACGTCCTGCTGCCATCGTTCGGCGATAGTGAGGGCGAGAACGCCGCCGGCAGCCAAGTACAGCTTGGGCGTGGTACCAGTTCTCTTTATTGATTCGTCATCAGGTTGGTTTTCAATTAAGAGCAAGTGGTTACCACGGGAACGAGGCACGCTCTCTTGTGCCGCCGGAGCCCTCTATCGGACGGATTCGCGAACGCTGAGCACACGCTACGCATGTCTCACCTGTTACCGACGTCATATTAAAATTGTATTTTAACTCCCCAATATTACATGCATAACGTAATAGGACATCTGCATTAAGGGCTACAAGAATGACGTATGTAGTAATTGAATAATTATTAACATAAATAATTAAATATAACAGAAATTAACCAGTGTAGTATGTGATTTATTTATAATCAGGACCATTATTTATTGATTACAGTTCAAATTAGAATTATATTACTAATTCATGTCTAAACACAGGCTTGATTAATTTTGGTATTGCATGATGAGGGAAAGTAGAATTAATTTATCATCAATTCTATATTATGTACCTGCTAAAATGTGAATCAACAGAATTATATGAACAAAATTGTCTGAGTAGTTTTATCAAAAATCATCCTATTTACGGATCAAAAAATTAAAAATTTATGTTTGTACTAAAAAATTGCAACAAAATATGCCCATAACACAGTAATTTGTTTATCACCCTTCATACACATGCCTGTCCGTTGTTAAATAACGGACCAATTATATAAGTTTTTCAAAATACAAACAAATGTATTACCTATTATTTATTTAGAATATCTATTTTAATACTTTCTGATGTATAAGTTATTTATAGTATTCATATAACATAAACACACTAAATATCTCATAGAATAAATAGTCAATATAGAATAAGGCTCTAAGATTAATAGTTTCAGGGCAGTTATAAAAGTTTCGAAGTTTATGAATATAGGATAAAACGGTGCCAAATCATTTAGTGGTTCGATACTGCAATAAAAAAAGGAACTTTTTATTGGAATTTATATACTCCAGCGTTGCTTGGTATGTCAAATAGCTTTAGCTACATGCACTACCAATAAAAACTCGAGTATACTTATACATATCACGTTGTGTGATGGAAGCAGACATATACAACGATGACAATCATAACATAAGTCAACTAAGGCTGGCATTAACAACAAGGTAGCTGTATTACGTTCCGCGAGTATGCATTCTCAAACCAGGATTGATGACACTTTGGGGTTCTATGTTGCCCTAAGTGTCGCCTGACTGTCCGTTTCAACACAGGTCTGCTTATTGCTATAGGCCCTCTTATTGTTTTCTATTGCGCATTGCAATATAAGGTACATCTCTGTTTGTACCGCTGTGGTGTTATATTTCAACTCCGAGCCCACGATCTTTGACCCGTCTCTAAACCAGACCAGGTTCCCGAGTGTATCGCTGTGTGCTCTTCCCAGCTTTTCCGTTCCGTGATTTCCACCTCGATATTCCTGTTAAATGGATATATGGGAATCACATGGTCTGTTTCCATTCCCGAGGTTTCCTCCCACAAAATTGCTGATTTTGTTGCGCACCAATTCTGCATATGTGCTGCTCGAGGACTTTTACAATCGGAAATACCCAATCCTTACATCCACCATTGTCACCACATGAAGTGGTGGAAGGTTTAGAAGTGATTCTATGGCTGGCGTCGGAGTTGTCCGCATTGCTCCTGTTATTCCCAAACACGTAAGCCTCTCTATTTGATGAGCTCGGTTATAGCAGTTTGCTGCTGCATCTATATCCGCCATATCAAGAATGCAACTATGAGTCTAACCACTGTCATGTACGTCCAGTACATCATTCTTGGTTTAGACCAAGTTGCCACAATGATAACATTTCCTGATTTTGTGCGTACAAAATACTTTGGGATTAGCATTTCCTTTCTCGCGGTCCTCATCTTCTACACCGGAAATTGCTTCTTCCAAACGATCATAATTTCTCGCTTTCACAATTCTAATACAGTGACCCACTACTATGTGATCACAAATGTTTAAGGACGACCTACTTTTACTACTTTTCATTATTATTTCTGAAGGCCGTATCTTGCCAAGTGTGTTCGTAACAAACGGTAGCCACATTTATGTTAGGTCATCTTCGAAATAAAAGGAAAGATTGTTATTACATAAAAAGAAAATAGTAGGCTGTCAAACCCATTTGTACTTATTTTCTTCTGTTTAATGGCGACGTTTCCGATTTTGCGAGGAATAGAACCTTTAGGGCCCAAATCTGCAAAGACGAAAACAATCCAATTGTATTTTTGGAGCCAGAAATGTCTTTGAGTAGATAGTTTTTAAGCCATGATATAGAAGATGAAAGAAAATCTGTTAATTTCAGGTAATTATCTAGGTTAGTCATTAAAAGCTATCCATTGAAGTTGTAAGCCCTATCAATCATATAGAAAATGTCTTTCACTTACCGTTCTTTTTGGATTCTTTAGATTTTGTACTAGTAGTACAGAAACAATTTCTACATCAAATTATAGTTCTTTACATCTTCCAAAGTAGGGCAGCTACTGTAAAAATGAATATCTGGAAGATTTCTCTGTATGCAAGCTTGGGTAGCTTACTATAAACCCACATCATCCATCCATACATATGTAGGTTAGTGTGTTTTAAGAGTCTCCTCCACATACAAACTTTTATCCGGAGAACGCTCATATCTCACCGCTCAAACAAATACGTAAGCACTGCGTAAGATCGACGGGACAAGGAGAGAAGAACAGAAAGCACGAACACTAGAAAGCCGTTGAAACGTATACATTACCATACACTCACTGTTGAATAATAATATCAACGCTGGCAAGAGAATATTTTTCGCTGAAACGAACGTAAAAAGCAAAAAATAAAGAGGAGTAAACGTTTTTTAATTAGAGCAGGATGAGTAATTACTTCCTTTGTACCTTAAAACGTCAAAGTCTGTTTTCTTATTTTTTAATTTTCTTGGAGCTTTCCGTCTTTAGAAATGTACTCGTGACCTTTTAACAAATAATGTTGGTATAACCAAGATGATGATCCACCAGTACCTTAGACAATTGCATCAGTTATTTATTTTAGCCTGCATTAAACTTTTTTGACATTTTCTCCAAAGGAAACCTATTTCTCTTAAAATAATCCCTAGAGAGGAAAAGCATGGATGAAACATATGTATCTTTATCCTTAAAAATTTCTAACTGACTATTTCGCGTAATGAGTTGTTCTAAAACATCAAGGTAATTAGAAATAAACTAAAATTTTTACCTACATTATATCTACTATTTCGACACAATTCATATACAACATCCTCTGTCGAATATTTGGTAGCATCATCGCTACCTAACACAAGTTGTATAGGCTTCTGCGAATTTGTTTTGGTATCAGTCAGGGGTTCATAGTTTTTCACTGCGTGTGATATGGCACTAACGGATGATAAAATATTCAAAGCTGCGACAACACGCAAAAATTGCTTAGCTTATAATTCTTTGAACACTACATTTGCGCAAATGCACTACTTACTTCCCTCACTGTCGTAAATAGTATAAAAGGTTGCCCATGAATGCGAATACTATCACGTTCTTGTTCAAAGAACGTTATTAACACTGCAACCATTTCTTTTGCTTGTTGACGCCATGGTTATAAAGTTATAAATGGATCATTGCCGTATCTATATATTCAGTTATTAGTTTTGTTCAGCTTTGCCTATACTGCCAAATATGCTTTCCTGTAAAAATGCTAATATAAGCAAATCTGAGAAACCTTTCGTTTCGTTTTATAAAATAATAAACAACAATCACAAATAAATGTTCAAAGTGTGAACCTGCATTAGCAAAACAGCCACCGTAGCCTACGCTTTTATTGTAAATTCCCGATAAATATCCCGATAAATGAAACCATTCCTCATCAGGAGAATATGTAATATTTTTAGTAGACCATTGTCACTTAAATTTTCGTTAAACAACTGGCAGTATTCTACCCTTATCACGCGGAGCTTCAATATCAGGGTATTGATGTTGATACCAGCACACAGTCCTACAGAATATTTCCACTCTACTTGCTCGCTTTGTGAGGCTTCGAATAAGAATTTACACTCATCGCAGCCGTCTGTGATCGTGACGGAGATAAAAATGATCAACGTCGCAATTATAAACGAGAGCTGGGAATAGCACGATGAGGGAATTACGAATATAAAACCGGAATGAAGGAGCGGGAAAAAGGAAACACTACGAGCTACTGCTACGGTCGAGGTAGGAAATCATAAAAGTGCAGGTGCGAAAGATAAATGGAACTCTGCGGAGACATTTCTTACTTTTTCAGATTAATATGTCGGGCCCTCATTTAATTTCAACGACGAAGCACGTCCCAGACCAGAACGGCTTTCCCACGGAAGGTAGCAACTTCTAAAAGGGAGTTTTTCGCGCGTTGTTTCTACTTGCGTTCGAGACATTGCACGTACGATATTACCTCTTGAGGAAAAAGTGGAAGATGTTCATTTATACGGAAAAAGAGAGGCATGAAGTAATCAAGATGCAGTTTTGAACTGGCGTTGATAAATTTCCGCTTTGTATATTACGTGAATTAACATAGCTATCAGAGGTATTGTGTCACACATATATACAGGCTGATCCTGAAAAATGAATCGAAATGCTTATGTGGGATGAACTATCGAGCAAAGCCAATAATTACAAAATACAACCCAGTCATAAACTTGTTTCTTTTGACGTAGTTAGTTTATTTACAAATATTCCAGAAGAAAATCAGAAAGGAATATCTCCCAATACCAAAATTCCAAAAAGGGAATTTCTTTATCTTTTACAACGGATGTTTGAGTTTATTTCACTTACAGCAACCAATTTTATTTACAAATTGAAGGGGCCCCTATGGGCTCCTCGCTATCATCAGTAATTGCAGAAATAATAGTGAACACGCTTTTCAAATACGTCTATTCCAAAATTCCATACAAGTTTGATTTCCTCTTTCAATATGCAGATGACATAATTTGCTTAATACCTGAAGAACACATAAAGAACCTCTAGATATATTCAACTCTTTTAATAAACTTAAATTTACTATAGAGATAGTAGACAATAATGCCTTACCTATTTTAGACACTTTGCTCGTCAACTCTGATAATAATCTCGAATTAAAGTGGTTCACTCAAATAGGTTCATAAACTATTATTCAAATTGTCCAAAAAAAAACATAAAACAAATTTAATATTGCGTTTGACCGGTAGATTGAGAAAACTTTGACATCCTGACTATCTCCAGGAAGATCAACACATATTGCAGAATTTTCTAGTTGACAATGGCTACCCCCTTTATTTGATTAAAAAAATACTTTTTTCAACTCAAAATCATACATCACAAAACAATCATTTCAATAACATAATAGGAGAGGCTAGGAACAAGTCACAAAATAACAAGAATATGGAGAATAAACAAAAGATATACAAACGTTACCATACATTCCTGGCCTTACCATTAAAATAAACTACTTAATAACAGTAATCTTGCAATAGCTTACATCACATCTTTTCCTTTAAAATCCTTCTTCGCTTCATTAAAACAAAAACTTAGTCCACAGCAGTCTAGCAATGTTGTTTACAGTATTAAGTGCAACACTTGTAATAAGTGCTACATAACTCCGACTAAGCAAAGCAAAGATTGAGGGAACGCACCATATAAATCAGTTGTTAGACACAAACCTAATTCATGTTCCTTGGCGTTGCATGTTGCTTAGACCAGTCATTAGATGGCCTATGCAAACCGTAAGATAGTATACAGAGAAAAAATCAAACAAAGAGCTTGGAGTTTGGACTTTTGCAGACGCCTGTATGTTTAAATATATCTAACCTTGTTAATATTTAAAACACTTTAAGATATACATCCATACAAAACAGTTACTTTTTTCAAACTACAAAAAAAAATAACCAAAGAAAATGTAATTTTAAAATCAATTACCCAAAACATAACAATATTCAAACAGCAAAACAAAGGCTAGTCACATCAGTTACACATTAGATCAACATGATCCTTCCATTTAAGGTATTCATTAAATGTTATACCTAATAATTTAGCAGCAGAAATGTATAGTTTCGGTTTCTTGAATTCCAGTGAATCATGACTATTTAATTTTGAATAGTAATAGCAATAGTAAGAGACTTATACTGATTTACTTTTAGATTGTTAATCAGCAACCATGTTTCAAGTTTTTTTAGGTAGAGAGTTCGTCATATGTGTCAGTCTCCATCAATCTCGAAGTGTTGTTTGTCTAATATATAGGTAGCCTTGATTATATATCAAAAATAAGAAACGCCCAAAGGTGCTTGTTTTGGTTAACTTGATAACAATACAAACTATGTACATTGAAAAACGATAAGATAGCATACAAACTTGGCAACAAAGTATTTCTTGTACGCAAAACAAATTACCAAGAAGTTCGGCGTTTACTGTACTCCTGTAAATGTAATTTATTACGGCATAAACTTAATTAGCCGAGTTTCAGGATGTATTCTTGAAAGTATGAATATTCCCAATGTCGCTCCCGCATCTGTTGTAACACAATTATCAGCTTTTCTCAGATAATATTGGTGTACAGGTACCGCGTTAAGTTTATTATAACTTCTGCGTGTATGAGCCTTTCTTGCAACGTTACCAAATTCGTCTTTATTTTAAATTTACTTCCATAAACCATATTTGAATTTACTAAAATAATTATTTCTGTTCGTATTGCTTTCAGATATTGCTTTAAGCTAACTTAAAAATTTCATTATTATGGGTAATAAAACCTAGCGTAGATTCCTCCTGCTTTGAAGGAATTTTGTTTATCTCTGATGAGATGTGAACTTGAATGAAAGAACTGAGTTGGCACTATGTCACTGTTTATTTGAATGTTGTGTCTCAATAGGCATAATATTTTTACATTACAAACATGAGCAGTTGGTTTTGTGTATGTTTGTTAAATAAGTATTTAAAATTATTAAATGTCTGAAGAAAGCTTCGAACATTAGTGCCAAGGCGGGGTTACAAGATCCTATTGGCTAAATGTGATAAACTGATAATATTTACAATAGCTACGTAATACAGACAACAGACATATTTTACAAGGGTGATGCATTATAAACGAAGCCATTCAGGTAATAACTTAATAAGGGATCAACAGATACTGCCGACATTAAGGCGTGAATATAATAAAAGTGAAATTGAAATGAATAATAAATAGGCACAGATGTCTGCAAAAATATAAAACGTAAACTAATTTCTAGGAAATAACACAACTATATAATAAAATATACAGCGTGCTGCTTTCGAATGACAGAAACATACCGCCCGCCTTGAAAGGATTGGGTTTCAACACTAACTTTTGTCGTCATGTATGAGTAAAACACAGAATCTCGTAACAGGTCTCTTCGCTAAACTAGGTGACTTCTTCACAGACACGACGCGCACTAGATTATCCATTACTGGATGTAGTTCCATGATGCGTCCTAGTTGCTAATGTAGCGTGGAAACTTGATCGCGCTTGATAACCACTATTTCATCAGTCGTTAGTATTATAATAGATGTTCTTTTCCACCGTATTCGTTGATGGAACTCGGAGATCTATTCCTTTGACAATCGTTACCAAAAATATTGTTGCAATTTTTGTAGCTGCTAGATGGTAGTTAACCTGGTTTCCGGAACATTGATATAATAGTGATCTAGTATCCCTGTTAATCTTTCGCCAATAAAGAATTGATCGTTAGGATCGTGAGATAATGGTGTTAATGGACGGTAATTTAAACAAGCCTCTGTCTGCAGAAGAACAAACACCTAGCTCACTAAAAAAAGGATGCAAAACTACGATAAAGAATTGAAAAAGTGTATGTACATTACACTGACGCAAACATGTAATATGGAATAATATAGGAGGTTCCTTGGTAAGTCTGAATTTGCATTGAATTGTTCTGGTTGTTATTTATTTTTATTTTTTTGTTTTCCTTTGCCAGATTATATACAGGGTCCATCAAAAATGATTACACAATTTAATTGCTGAATAACTATTTAATGATAAATCACAAAGTATATAAAAGCCCTTTATTGAAGTATTTAATCACCTACAAGTTTTCAACTTTTACGAGCAATACCATATGGTCTCAGCAATAGGTAAATGATCGTCTGTTCTAATGGATCGGTTGTGAGACTTTGATAACATACACCACGATGTCTTTCTGTAGAAACTGGAAGTGTTCGGTGTTAGGACTGTGATCCTGGGTTTAGTTCAATCATACTGAACACACCGGGAGCGATGTCTGGCAGCTTCTGATTCAAGTGAAATTCAAACAAATTCATTTTGGTGAATAACTTTATACGAGATACGCCAAGGCTCAATTCTCGGACCATTACACTTTCTATTATATGTTAAGGGCCTGCCAATAGGCCAATGTTTGCCAATAGGCTTACGATGCTATGAGCAGGGTTCTAGCTTGGGCTATTTCGAGTGGCCTAATCTCTATATAAAACCTTTATCTCCAACATTAAAATACTTGGATACTGCCTTTTTATTTTGTTCCTCTGTTTTGTTTTCAATAATTTTGTTCTTAGGCGGTAAAATAAGATCTAATCTGCCCTAGAATGTCCTTCCAAACATGGATTCAGCCGGAGTTACTCCTGTTGTACAGTGAGGGGCACTATGGTAGTTAAATAAATAACGAAATAACGGCGTGCCAATATTTTCCCTCTCAGCGTGTGCTCTCTTAATATCCTCTTCATTAACTTTACAACATTTTTCGCCGCACCATTACTTTGGGAATGGTAAGTCGGAGAAAATAACTGTCTTATGCCATTATCTTTTAAATAATTTTGGAAGTCAGCAAATGTAAAACAAGGTTGCGTTGTCAGGCACTATTGTGTCGGGTAATCCAAATGAGACCCTAAATTTATTACTTACTTTGATGAATTAATTTTAATAGACTCTAACCGTTTAGAGTAAGTATCAATCTACAATCAGATATTTGTTTTTATCAACAATAGGCTCTAAGAGATGATATGCAATCCAGACCAAGGCAGGCACGTTAAGGACGAAAGAACTAAATGTAGCATGTGGTGGATTAGGACATTTAGAAGTATCTTCTGGCGAGAGATTTACATTTACTAACACCGAGATTGCTACGTACTCCCTCGCACGAAAGTGTTATCCAGAAATATACCGAATGAGCAGAGCTCCAAAGACCCAAAAACGAAACGACAAACGCAACCCGGAGATAAACTATCAGTTCACCTACCTGGTGACGACCT
>JARFOC010089964.1:0-13660 GCA_031763485.1 Osmoderma eremita | reverse complement strand
ATCTCAAAACAATTGTATTACAACTTAGTTTTGATATAAAACGACTTCGTTTTAGTATCACATACGGAATTCAATCTAAATGTGGTTAACGGTGACTCCCCTACCAACTTTTGACGTTGATTGTGTGCACTTTCCATAAAGATGCGGCGTTTATTAGAGTGCGGCGTTTATTAGAGTGCGGCGGTTATTGGAATTGCGTCTCCTATTAGAATAAATACGGTAATCATCATTGAGAGCAATAACTTATGTGAAATAGCAGTTAGGATATACGTACATATTAAAATACGCTATTTTATAAAGAGACTGTCTTAATTCACAATACACTTAAGATATGTATATGAATATTTGTCGATAAGTTTCTTAATAAGTATTATTAATTACTATAATACCAAATCATTAGCCCGCGTTACATATTTAGATACACAAAACTTATTATATATCAGAAATCTTTGCGTAGTACTGGTAAGAAAGCAACGCAAATTACCTGTGTATAGAGCAGATGTAATTCACTTTCAATCGACACGGTTTCCTTATAAGCGCAACCTGTCGAAAACGAATTGTGCTACAAGCCGAACATCGTACATTCATTTAGTAAAATGGGGCCTACATAATAAAGAACCAAGTAATTAACCTATGTGAGAATATGAAGTGAACGTCAATAATCAAAGTATCAAATCACTCTATTGATGGAATGTATATAGCTATATATATCCTATTGAAATTTATTACAGCTTTGGAACACCGTTGTGTTTTCGTTTTTACTGAAGTCGTTAGCCTTGACTTAATTGTAATGTGATGTAATAAAGGAGTTCAGTAGCTGTTATAAATGGGTATTATATGAATTTAAAAATAACCGTAATAAGGAGAAAATGTTAATCTAAATCTGAATGCGTTTATTATAATATAAATTTTAATAGTTTATACAATACTATAACTTGTAGACACTACATCTGCAGTAACTGTGAATATGTGTGTAACTCGTATGTATGTAGATACTGACTTGTAGGTATCTACATACATTTATTCACGTTTGTTGCATACTATGTATTGTCCTGTGTAAATTGATAAAGGCACCAATTACACAAATCAAAAGACCTCAGGCAACAGTTTGGTTATTAGGTTAGTTGTTGTCAACCACATGACCCCATTCGGTCATGCCGTTGACGATAGGAATCCACGTATTTCCGAAACACGTGTCCCGAATTAATCAATCTATTGTGCGGGAAAAATGATCCAATACAGTGTTTATTACTGCCCCGGTAGATAACGGTTATAGACAATCAATTCAGAAACATAATGAACAGCTAGAGAAAAATAAAAATAATTTGTCAACAATTATTGGAAAAGATTGCAAGGACTGTGGGGCAGAACAATAAATACACTGTTCGGATTTCTCCTCCCGCACAAAGTATTAATTAATTCGGGATGACACGTGTTTGGGGAATACGTGGATTCTCGAAACACGTGTCGTCCCGAATTAATTAATACTTTACGAGGGTGGAATAATCCGAACAATCATTGATTGTACAAAATCTTTTGAAGAATTTGAACCGGCGCTTCGCGAGCATAACGAATCTGATCAAACAATCCCGGAATTTTTAGAGGATGAATTGATTCAATGAACAGCGTGGATAGTGCAATTTAGTAGGTATGTGGAAAACTATCAAGTTCTTAAGGCCTCATCAAGGACAATTCGGAATGAACTGTTGGATTGTATGTTGGCGATTTGCAAGAACATATCAAATGTGAGATTTTCACAGTGGCCTTTGTTTCAATAATTGCTGATATCTCTGAATCGATTCAAACTGCTTTAGTGTGAAAATATGAAGGTTTATGAAAGAGCATATGAACGCTTTGGCGATATTCACAATGCGTTTTAAAGGAAAGTGTCCATCAATAAGTAACCAAAAATTAATATCCCAGGGCTATGTTAGAGCTGCGGTTTTGGTCGGAGGAATAGATGGTGTTCAAGCCAAAATAAGGAAACTTACAGTAACGCTCGTATTGTACGTACATTGTTACGCGCTTCATTTAAATATTACTACAGTATGCCCCGAAATAAACAGTACTGAACGTATAATTCTTTTATTTTTTTTTGACATATTATTTAGACTTTCTTACTTGTTCTAAATGAGCACCCTCTCGTTCAAGACACACCTCATAACGAATTTCAAGTTGTTACATAACCGAAAACAATTCTTTCTCTAAAATACTAAAATATTATTTTATGATGTTTCGTAACTATTTATTTAGGATGCGTTTAAGAATTGTTTTCCTGTAGATTTTAGTCAACATCTGGGGTGCATCATACATTTTTCCATATTCCAATAAGCAATAAACCGATTAACATTTATTATCGAAAATTCCGACAGCACGAATACGTCATCACTTTAACTGCCCCCTAGTAACAAACATCCTGGATCAGGTAGACAAACAAAAATCCCTCTTTGTTCGGTGCATACAGAAGATATGCATTTTAATTATTCGGTTTTATAAATTATATTTAATATCTTGCTTATTAAATATAGTGTTGTCAGATATAATTTTAATCCGTATTACATTACAATTTCTCTGAACGAGGTAATACGTAATTAACCCGTGACTCATTCACTAAAGCTTTGTTTTCCTAAAATATTTTAAATTAATATTTGTCGGCCTGTGATTGGTTGAACCCTTCGCCAGTCCAGGTAATTTTGCAACTCTTCTTCGGGAGAAAATTCCCAAAGCAAGTTCAGTTCCCTTCTGGAGTTCCTTTCGGGATCTCGTTTCGACAGTTCGTTTCGGCTCATTCGCGGGACAATAGTCTTTGTCTGATTAGCGCGCGGCAGCGGTTCGTTCTCCACCTATCAGAACATTAACAGAGTTTCTTTCCGTCCGCCCAGGACACCCAATGTTCGTCTCTGTCCGCCCGCGACAAGACAATATCTCGTCTTCGTCGGTCCAGACAAGACCCGGAACTCACCTCTCCGTCCCTTTGAAACAGAACAAACCATTCGCCTACGTCCGATCACGACAAGACGGTGTTGGTTTTTTGTTATAAGTACCATGTGGTACGCCTTAGGTGTTACCTTCACCGCTTCGAAGCCCACTCTTCAAGTAAGGAACCCCTAAGTCACTCATCCAAGACTCACGTACTCACACATGGTCACAGTATTTTAAATCGTATCGTTCCAAATTCTTTTCATTCTAACTTTTTCATAACATCAACATCAGAGGTGACCCAACTCGTACTGTCGCAACCGTGATTAACTTAGCGCGCATACATTATTCGTTTATACGGTTTATTTATTGTTTATTTGAATTTTTAAATTCATTCATTTGTTGCAGAAATATACTTTTTAGGGGACACTTGTGTTGTTTTACTTTATTTAGTTACCAGATTCAACCAGATCAACCTTTGTTTACAAATTACATTATAGATTACTTGATGTTAGGCATGTTTTATCGCGTTTGTATTTTATTATTTCATACACAAGTAATACTAATTCAGACTGAAATTATTAAAGCACTTTTTCTTTCAAACAATCATCTCATTTTTTATTTTTTCGCCTAAAACAAACATCATTCCACTCACCAATCATTTGCGATAATTGTCGCCCAACTACTGAGACTAATTTTTTATTATTTTTGATTAAGTAATAATCATTTGTAATAATTCGCAGTCAACACGTGGGACTCATTTTTGATTAGGTGTGAGGTGCGGTCATTTGTAATAAAGTTGTTATCGAATGTTATCGAATAAGGGTTGTCCCAGTTGTGCAAAGAAGGCGCGAATGGCATTCTTTAATTCATCGATGGTTCGTGGTGACCTTTTGAATACGGAATCTTTTGTCATGCCCCAAATGTATGCATCTGGAGAGGTAAGGTCTGGTGAATGCGAAAGATAAAGGAAGTCAGTAAATCGTGATTTTGGTTTCAAAATGTCCCTGAAGAAATTGACGAACTGCGGCAGCAGTATGACAAGTTTCCCAGTCCTGTTGAAACACTTGGCCTCGAAATGTCAAATTACGTGCACGACAGAATCAACGTAGATCAGGGATAAATCGTATTAAAATTTATATGTACCGCTGCCGATTAAGTGTGACTTGTCTACCATTCTCTTCGATAAAGTACGAACCGTGTCCCGAAACTGCATACCAGACACTCACTTTGGCACTATGTAAAGAAACTTCTTAAACCTCATCGGGTCTGGCAAATCCCACAAATCGATTTGTGCGTCGATTAGCGTGGCCCGACAAATGGAAATGTGCTTCGTCGGAAAACCATACATTTTTCAGAAATTCAGGATTTTCGTATTGTAACGCAAAAATTCTGGCGTAATATTCCACTCTACTGTGATAATCCCGAGAATGTAACTGTTGGTGTACCCGAATAAAATACGAAAATGCACCCAGCTCCTTCAGGATTCCTTGCAAGGAACCAAATTACAACGCTGTCCCTCGCTGTACGACTTGCTGCACTAGATCAAACAGTAGCTCGTGGGACTGCTAGGGTAAGTGTTACCAGATGAAATTATAAATTATAAGTTATAAACATATCATAAGAAATAAAAACGCCTTAATTGAGTATTTCCAAGAACTAGAGATTTCGAAATTGCCGAAACTGTTTAGAAATCGCTAGCATTACCTGTAAGACAAAGAGTACTTTTGGCTATCATAACTTTTGACTAAATTATGCCACACCTTGATATTCTATTCTATCAAGCTCAATCTCCTCATGTAAATTCTGTGCAGTTAAAACACTATCGATATTTTTAAAGATATTATTCGAAAGGTGCACGATGATGCAGGTCAAATTCTACTGGATGTAACATATGCTGTTACTTCAAAACGCCGTACACAGGAGGGGTCTCTAACAGTTCATGCAAACGAAGTATGTGCTTTGACAAATGCTAGTTGAAGAGGATTAGTTCTGTGGGACAATAAAGAGTTGTTGTGCTAAGTCAAAATAAATGAGTTTCTACTTTAAATGTATTTAGGTCTTCGTATAAGGCATAAATCTTCTGCTAGTACTTAGTAATTTCTAAAGAAAGAATTTTACTGGTATCATTTATTATAGGAGTTTTGCACAAACTGTAAATAATTGCAGTTTAATAAGAGTAATATGCAGATCTGACCCCATTAACTTGACTAGGCTTCAGTTAGACGAAATCCGTTTGGTGACCGACCGAGAATTGACTCCGTTACTCTACTATCGTTACAATGTAAATTTTGTAATTATATATTCTATTATTATTAACTCATGAAAATCGTCAAACAGATCTGGATTTATTGAAAAGTACATCTTAACCAACACGTACAAATTGACCTTTATCATGATTTTTGTTATTCATAATAAATCGTGCTTTGAGAATAATTATCCACTTTTTTGTAGTTCTCAGTTTATCAAATTAAATGTGTGTAAATTAAGAGCTTAATCTGTTTAGTGTGGCGTATGGTGTTAAAAGTCAAGTCTAGTCCGTTTCGTTCCGGTCTAGTGCTATCCGGACACTATGGCGCCTTCCTCACACTCTCTTTCGACTGAAATAAGAAAACATCGGTGTATAACGAGCTTTTAATAGTGAGTTATGATGTTCAAGAATGCAAGAAAATGTGTTGGTAAAATTTTAAAAAAATCGGTAGGCAGAATAGTAATGACAAAAGTGACAAAAAAGGATTTTCAGAAGAAAGGTAAACCTCCACAACAAACACATCACAATGGTCAATATATAGAACGTGAGATAATTGTTACAGGTATGCGGTCTGCTAATGTCTAATCAAACTCAATTGTTCATTCTCAATAATTCGTTATAATTTTATAACTTCACCAGCTGATGCTACGATTAAAAGGAAATTGAATGATTACAAGAAATTAATTATAAAGTGTACAAACTTACAGGCGTGTTAGTATTAACTTCGAAATGTAACCATATCAACAGAAGAACAATTCAATAAAATTAGTCAAAACCGTATAATTGTTTAGTTATTGGGTTCAACATATTAGAAATTCGCAAACGAATGGGGTAAAATACGTACTTTAACGCAAGGAAGGTATAAAAACTACAAAATCAAAAAACGACTATACAACTACAATTTTACACGTACAAATAGCTCTGCTTTGTACAATTTTCAAAATATAAACTGGATCAAGGTCAGAAGTTAATACATGGTCTTCCAAAAGTAAATGTCAAATACTCAAAACATGTGCGTATATGTTACTTAATTTTTCAACATTTGATTTATAATTAACACAATCAGATATAGATATAAACAACTTCTCACTGCACTAAAAAGAAAAGGTGCATCATGCAGTTTGAGCCCTTTAAGGAGCACCAAAAGTAACACAAGTAAGTAAGAGTGACGACTACAATTTGAACACACTGTATATAGAGTACATGATTTTTCAATCATTAGTTAGTTCTCAGTTATGTCAGTATTATACATAAAGACAGACGTTAATATGGCATAAGTTTTACAATATTTTTACTAACTCTATATACAGTATCTTCAAGGTGAAGCACTAGCTACCTTTGTATGTTACCTTTGGGGCTTCAAGTCGTGCAAATTAGCAAATTAGCCAAGTGGTAGGATTTTTTTCTATCGGTTGCTACTATTGTCAAAATCAAAAAAAAAGCAATTTAGCATTTCAATTTCGAGTTCTTAAAAAATGATATTTCCTTCAGTGGAAAACCTGTATTTTGAAATACAAGAACATTCCAAACAAAAATTGTATTAGGTATACATCATAAAATTTCAGCACACTTCTCTAGAAATTCTCTAGAAAGGTTTGAAAATTACAACGAAGTTCAAGAGCAAGTACGGCAGTATTTCACAGATTTGAATCTCACGTTTTACAAAGAGGGTTTACAGAAGCTTGTGCCTCGCTGGGATAAGTACCTTAACATTGGCGGCGATTATGTTGACAAGTAGCTAACAGTTCACGCTTTTACTTGGTGTATGCTTAATTTCTATAAATAAAGTAGTCTGCCTGTAATTCACAAATGTACCTTAGTAACCGGACATCCCTCGTATTTTTAGCTAAACTAGAAATTCGTTCTATATCAAATGGCAGTAATTATGCAAAATACATGCAACCAGGGAGTATCTTTTTCTGTCACTATTCAGGCTTATTATTGGTAATTGTTTTTGAGATTCCTGACAAAAACTGTTTTCACATGCTTTGTCTTGCTTGAACATCATGCATGTTCACCGTGTCGATGGATTTGTTGACACCAATGTTTGGACTTCCTGGGAAGCGGTAAGAGATAGGTTAAATGAGGTAAGGTTGCATCATTTGAAGTTATAGCTTATTATTAGATTTTGAATATCTAGATATCTTTTGCAATTTGGAAAATGTTTCAATGTTAATAAATATCTTGGAGAGACAAAGACACAATTTATTTAAGGAATAATTTGATTCAAATGTGGATATTTTGCCATGAATAAGGGCAAACCTAAATAAATATGACACTCTCCCAGAAGTATAGCATATGAAATCAACGACAGCACGTGGAACAAACATATGCCGAAAATCCTAACCTTTTTATATTTATGAAAAATTGATGCGACAACGCCATTTGGTTTAGATTTATGTTATGTTTCTTTGTTTTATACATATCTTATGACAGTCAAATTATACCTTCTTCAATTTACAACCGTACATGGTTGTTTCAAAGGTTTTACTCATGAAGAAAAATAACGAAGTACAGTGCATTCCGCTTAACAGAGCAGCTGTTTAATAGATAGATTGTACAATATGAATTTTGAAACGATTTTTTCGGGAAAATGAAATCAACTATAAAGGACTTCATCCATATAAAAGAAAAAAGTATTGAGCCGAAAATGAGGCGGTAATCATGAGCGAAAATATAAGGCATTAATTCGAAAAATTTAAAAATATAAATTATTCTTCAATTTCAATCGTGCATAATAACTGCTTTATTATTTAAACTTTAATTGTATTATTTAATATTTTCACACTTAATCTTAGTTTTGAAATTAATTTCAAGTATCAAATTCACTTATTTAATTTCTATTTTCTCAGGAAGTAGCAAAAAGTAGCAGCTGAAATTTATAGGGAGACTTACATAGACTATAGGGATTATGTACGCTAAAGATGAACTTGTTGATAAATAATAAAAATCGTCCTGGACCACTGTGCGAGTAGGCGGTGTATCGCGCAAACGTACCTTAGTAACCAGACATCCCTCATACTAAGATTTAAAATATATTTTCAATTAGAATATATCTAGGTTAAATTTATAATGTTAGTGTTGTAATAAATGCAAGTAATAGAAAATACTTCGAAGTATTCAGGTATTCAGCAAACATTCTCAGCATAAATGTGTCGTGGCCACAAAAAAAAAACCGCTGGACATGAATATACGATAGTCAATTTTTATAAGATAATTTATGTGATATAAGATGCAATTAGTATTACTATTGATCAATTCTTCATGTTTTAGACTAGTGGTTCTCAATGTGTGCTCTACGGAGCCCCAGGGACTCCAACAGATGTCTGCAAAGGCTCCGCGAATCATATATTACTGTAATGAAAACAATGTGTTGGAGCTCCACTACATGTTTCTAAGATTTGACTGGGGCTCCACAGTTAAAAAGGTTGGAGTGCGACTGTTTTAGACAAAATAAAATGATTAGATTGTAAAAGTTCATAATCTACTCATATTTAAAGTATTCTATAGTATGACTGTACATATGTATGCAATAATTTCCAATTCTTTCTTTCCTCTATCTCCGTCTAGTGCTACTTTTATGTAACGGCCGCAACTAATGAGATATTAAATTGTTGAAGGACGATACTTATGTAGAAGTATGATCTGCAGTATGCCGACACTTGACAGGTGATGAAAATACTTGAGTAATATTAATTAATAAAGGTTCTTCGTATAGAGTTTATAACATGTTTCGTAATCGCTGTTTGTTAAACATTAGTAATGAAAACAGCAATGAAACAATAGTCCAGCGACGGCTGATGCTGACGTTACGGGTGGGCGTTAGCTGAGATAGTGCTGATCTCGTACAGGGTCGTCCTATCTCTCTAACACCACCGAATGTATACGAAGTCGCACGAAGCAGTGTCAATAGTCGGTACCTACAGTAAATAATGATCAAGTAATGCACAATTAATTCAAGTGGAAAATGCCTATTAATTAGTCTCGTCGTATTGCAGTTCTAATTCTTTGATTTCAGATTATTACGACGCTGGTAGCATCTGTAACTTGGTTAAGGATATGATATTTTTTAAATTCATATCACTTGAATTCACTATAGAATAAATTTAAATTTTGTATTACTGATGCTCATAAATTTTCTGTATATCATAATGTACGTAACATGTATCGTATGCATAATAATGTAAACTTCAGCAATCCAATTAAAACTCCGTACGCAATAGTGTATGTACCCAGTAACGATTCGTTTTAACTTAATCCAACGTCCCCTCAATCATATCCCACTCAATATACATACATCGCAATAACGTCTGCGTTGCAATGCGTATTTTATGATAAAGTGGCTAATATAAGAAATATAAAACTTCTAATTTATTCCCTTTCAGGTTCGAAACGGAAAAGAGTTGGAGATGATGCATTAGTGCGATGTTATTTAAAGTAGCCACTGTAATGAGAGTCCTCCGGTGGTAGCATCCATGCATAACACTCCTTTATAATCGAACGTTATTCTTAGAATAATGAAACGAAGCCCATTATTAAATATCGCAGTTTTCAGTGACTGCAACACCAACGGATCTTCTCGAATTACATTTCCAAGACGTTATAAATGTCTTCAACCGTAATCTATGATTTCCGCGAGTTAAACTCTACAACAACATACAACCGCAGAGCGTATTAGAAGCCGATGTCCTTTCCATTGCTTAGAAAAGACTCTCCATACATAATTATTTTAAGAACTTATTATAAAATACAGCAAGTTAAAATATATACTTACATACAACACTTACAATTTATTAAGGGGGTACCGTAATTTCGGGTTACTTGGGACAGTTTTCGAATTTAAAGCTTTATAACTAAAAAGCTGTTTATTTTTTCTATACCAAAAAAATTGTAGCTTATGCGAAATGATTAGAGGTACCGATTGGGCGTACGCACATGGGATACAATGAACTGTATTAAGAAAAAAAAAAGAAAAACTGTCTGTCCCAAGTTACCCAACGATTTGGGTGCCTTGGGACGTACTATTATTTCTATGATTTTCTCAACTCAACTTTAGAAGCTGTGACTTGAGACAATTTTAGAATAAATTTACGTAAATTTTGATTAGGAGAATCGTTTGACAGCTCATTTTATTTAATGTTTTTTATTCTATTTTTTAATTTTATTATAATACAAAATTGAAACTTTATAAAAAAGTATAAAATATCTAGGAAACTTAAACAAATGAACAAGAAATATTGTAGGTAGGTAATTAATATTATGATTATTTGCTTAACCACCTCTTGAGCATTTTGCTGTTGAGGGTGGACTTGGGTATGCTGTATTTTTTGTTAAGTTGTTAACCCTGATATCGTTGAGTGCTTTCTCGAGCGTTTCTTTTGGAAAATAATAATAATAATAACTGGGGAAACATACTAAAGTAAAAGTAAGGTTATGACACGTTTTCCAGACGCTTTAGGAATTACAAAAAAAAATCAAATGTTTATGTCAAATAGAACTTCGAGGCCAGGGAAAAGTAGAAGGGGTATAAAATATTGTGTTCTTCTTACCTGAAATTAAATTTTTTTTGCAAAGGGCTCGGTACACAGGGAGTGTGAAATTTGACGCAAGTTTACAGATTACTGTATAAGTATTCGATAAATATTTTATATGAAGTTCGTCTACCAACCACAACATAGCTCTGCACGCAAACGACATACAGTGATCCGCTGTCCCAAGCCACCCGCTAGTCCCAAGACACCCGAAATTACGGTGAAAACAAGCAGTCAAAAATCGGAATAGACAGGTCTTAAGAACTGCGGCACGTTACCGACACTTAAACATAAACAAATATACATAAACTGTATGTAGTTCTTGATTCCTCCACTTGATCAAAACTCCGTTCACATTCCTTTGACCAATATCATTTAGTGTTTTTCTTTAGTAAATTATACAGGGATTGTAATGTGATTGAAGCATTTGGAATAAATTTCCCATAAAAATTTACCATGCCAAGGAAAGATTTTAATTTCGATACTGAATTCGTTTTTTATTGCTTTAATTTTGTCCTCACACGTAACGTATTTAGACCGTTCTTATTAATAACGTGCCCCAAATACTTTATAGAATCTTTAAAAAATGAACATTTGGATTTGCAAGCAGTCAAGAATTGGGATAGACAGATCTTAAGAACTGCGGCACGTTACCGACACTTAAACATAACCTTAAAAACACTCCACACCGCACAAATATGCATAAACTGGATATAATAAAATCCGCTACGCCCCTTGCAATTCTTCGAAGCACGCGCTACTGGCCGAACGCTGGCAGTACCAGCTCTAATCATAGGAAAGAACATAACCAAAATAAGGAAAAAAAAAGAACCGTAATTACGAACAAATAAAGCACAAATTACAATAACAACAATAAACTTTCACGGCATAAATCGAACGCAATTTTGGTTTTTCGGAACACGGCATATTTTTAAAAATATTCACGCTTTCAATTCTACCTGTACGCGAGTCAAGAGTCATTCAGATAATTGTGATTTAATAAATATATTAAAAAATGCCTGTTAAGCAAATTAATTGTAATAAAAATTATCGAAACAAAACTTTCATCCTAAAAAAAGTGTTTTTGATAAAAAGTTTTAAAAAATCTTTGAAGTTGAATATTTACCATACAGTTAATAATATAAGACCGAAGCTTTTGGATGCTACTGTGGAAATCAGGCGATCAATGAGGCCAGCCTATACCATTCCAGAAAATCACTAATCAGTCCTAAAATATATATTGTAAATATGTATCTATTCCCCCACAAGAGCAATACTAAGAGCTAAACACTGTCGAGCTAGAACCAGACAGTATCTAATATGATATTGGTTATACATGGCAGGGATTATACAGTTCTGTAACAAATATTAATATTTCGATGCATTTAATATCTATATATGAAAGAAAGGGCTAACCTAAATATCAGTTTTAACATTTACCTTTTTAGGAATGTCAAATCTTGTGACATTTCGTCCGCATAGGATTTCTATAATCAGACCACATAATTAGACTGTTGCCACTTGTGAACGAACTTACTTGATATTTGTCGCTTGACGTTGTATAGTGTTGATATAAATTGAATAACCATACGCCTGTCAAATCATATGATATGCTCTGAATGACTTTACAAATTACAAGGCAACCATGTTATGATACGTCATGTTTTAAGATGTCAAAAGCCGGCTGTTTAATTTTGAGAGCTACAGCATTTTCAATTTGGCTGACTACTTTCGTCATTAATAATAATGACATCATACTGTAGGGCGAATTAGGGCAGGATCAGTTGGATATGGTTTATTTAGGATATTAACATTATAAGCTAACGAATGACAAATAGTGCG
The DNA here is from genome assembly GCA_031763485.1 of Osmoderma eremita. Taxonomy (NCBI): domain Eukaryota; kingdom Metazoa; phylum Arthropoda; class Insecta; order Coleoptera; family Scarabaeidae; genus Osmoderma; species Osmoderma eremita. The sequence continues at coordinate 1,117 of JARFOC010089964.1, read as the reverse complement.
GTATTTGTCTGGCAATGGAAAGTACTAGCATGTATACGTGTAATACTACTGTATTGCGTGTGCTTCATAAGCTCAATGTAAGATTTTTAACCCCGAGAAAGGGAGAATAGAATAATTTCATCTATAATTATGCGCAAACTCCTTCTGTAATACTGCATGTGCGGGCTAGGCCATCGGAAGTTAGTACAATAAGAAGGTGACGTAAAAGTATACAATTTTGTTTAAATACCATAAATACCCAAATTATGTGCAAGTGTCCCACCTTTTTCTAACTTTTCTTTTTAAGCTTTTTTTCAATTCCGTGTCCAAAATCACGTTTTTTTATTCTTCCCTCGTTTCAGTAACTTCTTTAAAATGACAGACAACAACGATTTTTCTAAATAACCCGGCCATTATCCCTAGGGATACAGCTCGCGCAGCCATATGTAATGCCTGTGTTTTTGGTGTATGTGTTTTACATTAATAAAGTATATTTAAAGAAATATTTTTCTTAATTGTAATAATTATAATTTTATCATCGTTTAGAAAGAAAGTACAGGCCGAGCAAATTGAATAAAATCTTTAGGATAGGCGTGTAAATCTTAATACAAAGTAGCGGTAATTAAAATTTTAAAAGCCAACAAACCTGTACAATACGAATGGTTCTTAGTAGATCTAATAGTTTATAGAATATTTATAAAATAAGAAAGATTAAATGATGAAAATACGAATCAATCAACCAGATTATGGCAATACATATATTTATATATACACACGTATGCTAATCTCTCACTGGGGTCTGAGATATATGGTACGTTGCACGATCCGGCATATTTAAATTTATCCCCACCGGGCAGCCGCGTCGCGCGCAATGCCGCGCCGTAGCACGCAGCACGCCTATCTGAATCATTTTATATGCGCACGCAAAGTTCTAATAAGTGATCGTCGATTCGAATATACTATGCTAGTTTATACAACCGCAGAGAAGGTACAAATCATAACTTGGTATTTTTCTGGAAATTCCTACCAAAGCACGATAGATCTATTTGTCGCAGAGTACGTACCCAACTAGCACCAAAGTAACTGAAACCGAGACGGGAACCTATTTGAAGTAGCTTAGACGTAATCGTGACTATAA
>JARFOC010089955.1:0-13660 GCA_031763485.1 Osmoderma eremita | reverse complement strand
TTCTAGTGCTAAATCATCGAAATTCCCTATGATTGCCGCCGCTGTTCCGATTATTGCCGAAGCGAAAGCGATAGTCATATAGAGTACCGTTTTGAACGAGAATGTTCAACCCGAGCTTCATCTGCAAGCAGACAGTAGCCAGATCTATTATAGAAACCGCGCTTAACATTGAATAAATATTCTACTGGCATGTTTGCAACTTCGATTTGAATTCTTCGTCGCAATTCATCCAAAGTATTTGCCCTTTCAGGAGATACACTAAATATCTCACTTTTTAAATAACCCCTAAGGAAAAAAATCATTTTGGGACAGACTTGGAGAATTCCGTGACGTTGCTGACGAAAGAATATGTCGATTACTTATTAAATGGTTTTTGAATGTATTAAATAAATATTAGCGCAGTAATAAACTATTATGTGCCCTGTTTGTACCAAATTTGTTCGATATTTACATCCGGTAAATTACTAATAGCTGGTATAATTTCATTAGCTAGCAAATATAATATGCCAAAGACTAGTTTCCTTTTTTTGAAACACAGATATTATTTACAGCTGCGCAGCATGGACACAGGGCTGGATAATCAACGGTCACAGCTTTGGTTGAGTCCATAGAAGAAATATTAAAGGCCCAAGATCGCCAGGAATTCGTGGAAATCATTTTATATGTGATATATGTAAAGCATTTGACTGACACAGTATTACATCAACTTCTTTTAGGAAAACTAAATTAAATTGTTAGCATCTTACCCTGCAGAAAGAAAACAAGCAGTGTGTTGGAAGAATAGTACATCGGACATGCAACCAGTAATTCGTAGTGTCCCACAAGGATTAAGTTTGGATCCAGTATTATTCACGATATATGTAAACGATCTTCGAGAAAATATAATCTACAGCAGTGTGATTGCATGCTGATGATATCTCTTTTATTATTTGAAGCGATACTAGCTGTCATTCGAATCGCATCAGAGAAAATTCTCTTCTAGCGGCGTGATGCAAATAAGCTAAAAATAAATCAGAACCAAACACAATTACTTACTTTTACGGCGGCCACACGAAATGAAGTGGTGAACTGTTTGGGGTCACAGTAGATGAAGGACTCTTGGTTGGTCTGGACATATGATAAGTATCGCACCAAAAGTCAGCACTGCAGTATTCACGTTTCAAAGAGTAAAACAAATAGTAACGCACGAAGCAGCAAAGCTAACATATTATGCAAACTTTCACAGTATAGCGTGTTACGGTAATTTAATTTGGGGCGCATCTAGTGAACTACAACCCGTTTTTATATTGCAAAATCGTGCAATAAGAGCTATGTGTGGGTTACGGTCTGTCGTGAATATTTTGCTAATGACAATATTATTCACAATAATTAGTGTGTAGATTTTGTGCTGTGTTAAATATATACATCCAAACAGGGTGCAGTTGTCAAAGAACTCCGATCATCACAGTTACAGTTAATATGAATGAATTTGCTGTGCGTTTAAAAAGGGCTGGGTAATTAATAGACTATCGTGGTGTAAAATTATATAATAAATTATCTGATCGACTTAAATCGAGTTAAATATGAGAAGGTTCGGTAAAACTGTAAAAAAATGTAATAAGTAGTTTTCTATGGTGTATCTAAGATACGATTTTAATCAATAATTGCTACCCGTGGTACCTATATATGTATATTTATGTCAATATTCATTATTTTTATAACTTTTATTGTTATTATACTTTTATTCATTGTTATTGTTTGAGACAACTATGCATACAATGTATTTCTTTGACATGTTACGATATGCGACAAATTAATACTACTATACTAGATCCATATACTTTGCACTCGTCAAATTACCAATAATATTATACCCAAGATACCAATCCAACATTAATTCTGAATTGGCGTATCGTATGTTTGGTACATGATTTTTTATAGCCCAAACACGTGCAACCGAAGAGTTATGTTCACCATATAAAGCGAAAGTTGTTTCATTCGTAAACACAATATTTTCAATAAAATGACTATAGTTTCACAAGTTCATTCCGTTCACAAAACAATACTGCGCTTGAATTTGTCGCTCATTGAGATATTCTACATAGTTCTACAATAGGACCTAGGGGCCGTAGTAGAAGGGATGTATTATCGAGCCTGGCGGATATCATCTTACAATCAAGTATTATTGAGAAGAACCGATAAAATAGCCGATATACCTTCGCTTGCCTCCCCTATATCGGTACAGTATACCTACCTACTTGAGCGAACTAATCTGTATATGTACATGTTTAACCTTTTCATAAAATTATCTTTGTAGTTACATGTAATATTTAGAGTGAGGACGACCTAAGCTCCTATCGCACATAGGTCATTTTAAACATGCGCTGAAACAGAGGCGTAATTTACGAAAACGTGGAGGTGAAACTTGCAGTTTCAGTACCACTTTACATGCAAAATACGGGTAGTGTGCAATAGATAGTTGTGTTGTCTGGATGCAATATTCACTCGAAGTGTACTTTCCGCATTTTATTAGTCTGTTGCTTTTATTTGTTGAGGATAATATTTAATATTTCCTTCTTATTTCCATTTTGAATTTCTATTAATTTTTTTCTATTATTTTGGTATATTATTATAGTAGTTTGTCCGTGTGTCATTTATAATACAATCTCCTTATTTTTCGTTCATTGTAAAATATTTATACTTTGTTTTCACGTGTTTGGAATCTCATTTTTATGCTTTCTTGTTAATTTACTTAATATATACTCTGGTACATAAAACGCACCTTCGCTACGACCGTATGGAAAGCTGGATTAGAGATCATGATTGCCTTCGAGTTGACACCTAAATATATTGTAAAATATGTTTGACAACTTTAATATGTTGAAATAAGAATAAACTAACTTAGGATCTTAAAACCAAAGCACATTGCAATCCATTTAATATTAATACCGGTATTAATAGCTATTGAAACAAAATTTATCTTCTTTAGATATAAAACAAAAGAGCAGCGTGCACAGGATAATATGGATATTTTTTGGAATTTTATAACCTATACATTTAATTACAGTTTTCACTGCATTAATAGAGCCTGTAGGGAGAAAACGGCGGAAGGCAGAAAAATTTAGCCTGACGGAGAAGTGTATGGTTGCAATGTTTTAAATTATATTAATAAAACTATGAATGTGAGTGTTGCCGTTCAAGAAACAAGTAAAGCATTCGGTTGCTCAGAGCGTACAATATATAATATAAAACAGGAGCAACAAACTGGTTTATTATGAAGTCCAAAAAACCCCACGAAAAGGGAAGGCATACAACCAAATGACCGATTACAAACATATGATAACACGCAAGCACCTATTAGACGTGCATAGTTTTTTATACAGAATATGCCACCTACATTAAATGTAGTTCTTGCTGCTGTCAATGCTGATGATGATGTCCCTAACTTCAGTCGAGCAACTTCACATAGACTGTTCGAATTTAAAAAAAGTAGGACGTAAAAGTATACTCATCGAACGAGACGACATTATTCGGTGGAGGCACAGATACTTACGAGAGATCAAGAAATTTAGAGAAGAAGGTACAATTTAGTTCTTGCTATTTGATATTCCTGTAACTTTAATTATTTCAGGTCGAACTATAATATATACCGATGAATCATGGGTGAATACACAACATGCAGTAAATAAAACTTGACAGACACTACAATTGAAAATAGTCGACAAGCTTTTACGTAAGGATTAAGTACTGGTTTGAAATCCCCAATCGGGCTTGGACCTCGTTTAGCATAAGTTCATGCTGGTGATGATAACGGATTTGTTCCTGGAATATACATTTCTCTGCAAGAAAAACACTGCTGATGTCCATCATGAGATGGATTCAGACACATACAAGGATTGGTTTATTAAGAAATTGCTTCCAAATATAGAGCAGAAGTTAGTAATCGTTCTTGATAATGTTTCCTATCACTGCAGAAAATTAGAAAAAATCTCCAACGGCAAGATGGAGAAAAAACAATATCATTGATTGGCCCCATGAGAAACAAATACCAACCACTGACGATATGCTAAAAAGGGATTTGCTGTTTGTCACAAATTAAACCGCAGTATGATAAAAGCAGGATTGATGAACTTGCAAAAGAAAAAGGTCATGAAGTTCTTCGATTACCACCTTACCACTGCGAGTTAAATCCCATTGAAATAACATGGACACACGTTAAAAACTGTATAAAGATGAATAATACCACATTTAAGGTAAAAGATATGGAGGAATTAATTCGAAGAGCATACAGCACTGTAACAGTTGATAATTGGCAAAATTAAATCAAACATGTAAAAAATATTGAAAAGGATATGCGGATAGTGGATAATTTGCAAGATGACATTGAAGAACTTATTATTCATGTAACAGATTCGTTATCATCTGAAGATCAAACTGGTTCATCGACTGACTAAAAGTTGAAACAAGACATATGCGTGTGTAATTGCTATTCCTTTCTTAAATATTATTGTATTATATGGGGATTTTTATGATTCCAGCTATTTTTTTACAAAAGTGGAAACTATTATTTGCTAAAGGATTATATATTTTACTTTAAATTTCATACATTGTATAATACCCCAGTTCCTAAATAAAAGTTCGAAATGTAAATTACGTTCATGTTGAGTAATAATAAATAAAATTATGGGCTTTTTTCACTGATTCTTGGATAAAAAAATAATGTTTTTTTATATTTTACTATTTTCTTCAAAATATGCATGTTAACTGTCAGAAACCCAAATAATGGAACCGGAAGTAGTAATGTAGAGCTAATTCGACGATTTGGCAACCGTGTATCGAATTCTCCTAAGCTCTGTACTGCATTCGGAGGTTGAGACGATCTATAGTATGTGAACGTGTATATCGCATATACGAAGTACGAAACTGGGCAACTCCACAACACCAGCTACCGATGACGCGTAGATGATAGTAGACGAGATTGTCCTCACACTGTCCCCGCACAAACCTGTAGCTGCTCGTTGGAACAGAAGACATTCATACCTAACATATCGTATTTTAAAACGATAGCGTGAACAATGTAAACACGTAACAGAGAATAGCATAATATAGGTTACAGTTGCATTACGCGGAAGTCCAACATTACTCGCAGCTGATAGTAAATTCTGGAACCTTGATATTCCTTGCGGAAGAATTCAAACGATGCGAAATATTAATTCCGCCTCAAAACTTTTGAGTAACGAAGTGTTCCATATTTCCCTATAGCGCATTGTATTATGGCAGTGATTACGACGACTAACAATAAGTTGACTTTTTTACTGAAGCAAATCGTTAGTTAAATGTCATTTCATAAGCTAATTCCGCACACAAAACCTTTTCCGCCTTCACACTTCACATTTTCCGCTAACGTGGGCAACTTAAAACGTTCTCGATATTGATAATAATATAGATACCGTTTTTACGGCTGTATTTCCAGCTTTATTACGTCATAAGGTCTGAATATATTGCTAAGGGGAAATTAGTAATAAACAAGAAACAGAGGCCTTTATTAGAGCCGTCTTCGAACGATGAAAACAGGAACCAATACGATCTGGAATTTTTATATATTTCCGGGCAACCCTCGATATCCGCACACAATAACAATCGTTCAGTTGCCGATTAAAAGTAAACGGGCTATAAAAAAAGTCGCCTGTTCTCTACGTCGACTGCTGAAAGAGAGATTTTAACTGTGGCCTATATAAATAACCCGGACGTTAGCTCATTCTTCGCCTTAAGCCCGTTTATTAGCTCGCTTTTCCGGTTTTCTCTCATCCTCCAGCTATATAATATAGATATAATTTTGGAGCAGTTTTTTACTACTTATTTATGTAGGGAAAAAATAATAATAACGAGATAATTATAAATACATCCTGTTCTTTATGGGTAATTGTGCTTCATATTTCCCGGTCCGTATTGTTACGGGTCGTTAGTTTTGATGTACAGAAAAACGAAAACAATACGAAAATTCCAGTTCTTCCAATATTCTTTGTCATAGTCAAAGCAGTCTACCTTATAATTATGTTCTCTCATTAGTTTACAGTGTATTGAGTCAAATATGTGAATATGTGTCCATATGTAAGCGATTCTAATATCTACAACGGCAAAAAGAGAGCCGTTCGTACAGTGAGTAACTTTAATATTCTGTGTCTGTAATGAATCATGTAATTCCTGTATTTATAAAAAAAAACATTTCTCTCTTTCGAAGGATAACCATAATACTGCATAATAAATAAATGTAACGTTGTTTTGCTCAAAACAAAAAAAAAACAACTAATAAAAGCCTAAATCTCCCATGAAGGGTAGATCTGTTCGGATAATCAACGAATGCAAAGTAATACAATAGGCCTTAAGGTCGTAGTGTTAAGGGATGTAGAAGACCTCTCTGCATTAGGGATCAACCAATAACCACTCAAATATGATTTCCTTAAAGCTAACCTCGCTATAGTTGAATCGCCCAACAGATGCAGTAGAAAACTATATGGCAACTGTGTAGTATCAACGCGTCATATTTTTATCATATTTATTACTGGTCAATCAGGCGGCTTCATAGGGCAATCTGTCAAATTTCCTTGCATTTGTCGTACTTGTCTTGCGTTTTGGTTATTCTCACTTATTGTCTAGTATTGGTAGTATGGTTTTTAATATATTTAAAACCTATCAAGAACAGCCAGGCACTTCTAAAGTTGGAAGTGTTGAAATGACAGCAAGGGCAACAGATAGCTTTTTGGAAACAAAAATTACAAAAGATCAATTATTTTTATAGGAATTGGTGAACGCAACGTTTACAATATTTTGAAAGACTATAACACTGATCATGAGTTTCACTCACCAACAGATATCCAAGAAGGGCTCGGATAATGTGGATGATGACAAGAAAAATAGTATTCGAAGGATTCTTCATTCTCCTTTAGAAACGAACCACCAACAGCTCAAAAAGTTCTAGCCGCGATAAACAAAAGAGATGGCCTCCCTAACTATAAAATTACTACGCTGATATCATTAGTAAAAAAACTAAATGTTCGGTGAACATACACATATTTATTATTTCAAAAATATGTGCTTTTTACTTATATATTACTTACGAAAAAATCATTTCCAGCTGTTAAAAGCGGAGTCGAAATAGCATGTTGAAGGAAAAAGATGAAATCATTACATGGAGGAGGAAATATTTGCGTGAAATAATTAAATACCGCGATAATGGATAAACGCTGGGCATACGGTAAATAAAGTATGGAGAGATACATCAATCCATACTTCAAAACAGGCATTTATAGAAGAATTAAGTACAGGCCTTAAAAATCCTTCAGGCAAAGAGAATAGGCTTATTAATGTGCACAAAGATTCAGAGGAAGGGTTAGTGGAGAATGGACTGCTTCTGTTTGAATCAAAGAAAACAGGAGATAATCACGAAGATATGAATGCCGAAAGATTCGAAGAGTGGCTGCAACATATTCCTCCGAGTTTAAAAGAAAATTCCCTTATTATTTTAGATAATGCTTCCTACCATAGCAGGAAACCGAATAAACCATCAAGAGGGAATAATCGAAAGGCAGAAATACAAGAGTGGATGAAGAAAAACAATATTACTTATGAAGACGATATGGTTAAGGCCGAATTGTTATGTTTAATTAAACAAAATTTACCTGGCGCTGCAAAATATGCTGTTGACGAGATGATCGAAAATACTAATAGAAAAGTGTTAAGACTCCCACCATATCATTTCGAAGTCAATCCAATAGAGCTCATATGAGCACAAGTGAAAGAATATGTTGCCAGGCACAGCACAACATTTATATTAGCTGATGTGAAGGAATTATTTCATCAAGGCATCAACCGTGTTACAGGTGAAAATTGGAGAGATGCTGTTAGACATGTAACCGATATTGAGAAGAAAATGTGGGAACTGGACGATTTAATGGACACACATACAGAATCATTAATTAACTAATATGTAACAGTGATTCATCTACATCGTCTACGTTTTTTTGTCAGGGGAAAATGCTTTACGCACTCCAAGTGCTTAGTCGTTGGCAACTTGGTTGTGTGGGACTCTCAATAAAGCCTACCCATTAAAAACTCCTCAAAGCCCTCTCCGGTGTCTGGAACCATTTGTATAAAATATAACGTCAGATACCGTCGGCTGCCTACATTGTCTCGACCGTTTCTGCCCTACATCTGCTGTTTTTGCCTATTCAGTTCGTCATACTCTTTCGTGTGCATGATTTCCCTGATCATTTCATGTATGGTGTTCCAGTTGTCAGCGGATTCTAACATTAACGGAATTAGCGTGTCCGGTGTTATTTCGCCTCCAATCTTTACATGAGTTATCCTTCTTGTTTCTTTCCATCTATCGCATTCGAAAACTTATGTTCCGCTGTATCGACCTTACCGCAATACATACAGCTATCCTCCACGTCTTTTCCTATTTTTTTTTCCAAACGTTCGAAAACATCCATGTGCCGTCAAGGTCTGGGTCAAGTAGTAATCGACATTTCGATGTTCACATTTTATCCAGGCCCTAAGTCTCGAATCAGACGCTTCGTCCATTGAGCTTTCTCTTCCTTCTTTTCCCATCTACCCTGCCATTCCGTGAAGGTGCTCTCCTTTGCCGCAAAACTTGCCACGTTTGTATCTTCCCCCGCGTGGTTGTAGGTGTATGTACCCTCAATAACCATCAGGTCGATCGGTGCTGTGCCAGTGACCACCTGTAAGGTTTAATACAGTCCTGTAGGATGAGGCAACGCGCATGAGGATGTTTCTTTGGGTTCTTTCCAGGACCCGTCCGTATTTCTCCATACAGCGGTATATTATGCACCATGCTACTCAAAACCGCTCTCTTGCCGCTCCACGGACCTCTTATATTAGGCACCAGTCTAGTTAAGCTAGCTGTTCTTTGATCTGCCCTATTTGCTGCCATCTCTACGTGTGCACCAATGGACCTTCTTTCATCTATTAGTACTCCTAGGTACTTGACCGTTTTCGGGGGTACAATCCTTGCTCCATCTAATGTCAAAGTAACCATCTCCCTTTTCCTTTTGCCCCTCATTATAATGGCCTCTGTTTTATTTGGAGCCAGCGCCAATCCATGTGCCTTCATCCACGTACTTATCTCTTGTAGGCAGTCGTTTGTATTTTTGATCAGTGTCTGCCCATCACTGGCCCCAACCACCAGCGCCAAATCGTCGCCCAATGCAACACACATCGCATCGCTTGTCAGATCCAAACCAAGCACACTGTCATAAAGAATGTTCCAGATCCCTACGATACACCAGTGCTCACATCAGCCATTTCGTCTTTTCCAAACATGATTTTTCGATCCATGAGGTAGTTTGATATAAATCTAACCAAATACTCAGAAATCTTTCTGTCCTGCAGCTTTTTAATAATTAAGTTGTGGCGGGCAGAGTTAAAGGCATTTTTGACGTCGATTGTGATTAAAACGCACCATTTATATCTGCGCTCCGTGGACATTTCCATCACGGTCTGGATTGCTTGGGAATTGATTTACCCTTCCGAAATCCGTATTGGTGCTAATGGAGGTCACCTCTTTCCTTCAATTCTTCAAGTATTATGTTTTTCAAAAGCGTTTCTAAAAACTCACTTAAGGTGTTTAGTAGACAAAGGGGTCTGTAGGAACTAGCATGTTCAGGAGGTTTTCCACTTTTTAATATTAATATAATCTTGGGCAGCTTCCAATTTTCAGGGAATTCTTGTGTTCTCAGTAAGTTATTCATGGCACCGACCAGCATCACTGCCGAATAGCTTCCAACGATTTTAATTGCTTCAGGCGGAATCCTATCAGGTCCAGGAGCCCTGCCACTTTTATTGCTTAAAGCTGCGCATTTAACTTCTTCTAAAGTGAACGGTTTACTATCAGGCACTACTGGGCCTGTTTTACATTTGTCTATTACAGCAGGGAAGAGGTCGGCAGTGATTTGCCTCCTTGCGTCAATACTGAGCTCGTACGGTGTTAGATATTAGGTTTTTTTTTTATAAAAATTCTGTATATATCGTCTATTAGTGAAGAAGAATGATTTTTTATATAAATTTATAGAAATATAAATATATATATATTTCTATAAGATTTTCTATATTAGGAATATTATATTTTTTAATTATTTATTTTAAATAAACTCACAAAAGTATACATACGGATGTCATTATATTTTCAATGGAAAGCTTTTGCGTAGTTTAGTGATCGATGTGTTGTCTTACAGGGTAGTTAATTGTTGCTGTTGATTTTTGGCAGTACAGTTACTAAATGCTAAAAACTTAGGCATATTGTTTGAAGATACAAAACTGAAACTGCACACTCTGAACGAGTACCTTGGTATAAGAATAACACCATTTTCTTTTTTACCCAATCCCCCGGGGATTGACCCCTTCCAAGGATTTGAATAAATTTTTGTAAATATCTCGGAATCTATAGCAGATTTACTCTTTTTTTGAGAACATAATTTGAAGTATATTACATACTCCCAAGCATGACGTGAATTATTTTCGGAACAAATTAAAAACGGGGGACATCCCTTATTTTTTTAATCCTTTCACAAATAAAGTCGGTTTTATGTAGAAAACAGTGCAGTATTGCAAATTTAGACAGTTAATAACAAATATATAAGAAAATGATAATGAAACATTACTTGTCATGGATTGTTATTATAAATATATACATATTATCTAGAAATAATTTATTATTTCGATAACGTTTTCAAGAAATACTGTGATATAATGTGATTGAAATCGCCACAGCCGGACGTTTCAAATAATTTGTGGGAAGCATTCGTTTATCTATCCTGGACCACAGGAATGTGTTTAGTAGATTATCCTCATTCGGTATTTTGCTTTTTGTTATTTGATTGAAGCAATTGCAATATGTTCTCAAATTTTAGTGGTCACTTATGATATAATTTTTGTATAGACCAAAAAACAGACCTTTTGATCTATACGAAAATATTCCCTCTTCGTCTCTTGCTCTTCACACTTTAATAATCCAATATTTAGGTTTCTTGCTTTTGTGTTATTGTTCGCAAATAAATTTTAACATAAGATATTAGTCCAATACTATTCATTGTTGCAATATTATCACCTTCCGTCAGTATGAAGTTGTTGTCTGTCCATACGGACCTATTTAATTATATATTACACGAAGCAATTACTAAATGTTGGTCTGAAGTATACTTATCTATCTGCATATAAGTATTATGTCGAACAACTAGTGAAAGTTACAGGAACTGCTGAAATTCATATTAAGTTACTGAATGTATGTATATGACGTTAAAGGTATCGATTATTCATTTGGCTAATGCAATACAGCTGCTACGACCCAACTGAACCAGTTTGGAGTGGCAGCCAAAGACGGCCTTAAAATGAAGAGATGTAATGAAATTCCTATATTCCTATATGATCATGTGAATATGTGCCAAGATTAAAGCTTCCATATTTTTAATGCATTAGAGTAACATATGATTCATGTTCTCGAATGCATGTGCGAATATATTCAACAAAATACCGACCATATTCATATCTGTGTCCCGATTTGCTCCACTTCAATGTCATTAAGATGATGTTATGCGGGCGCATTGCGTAAATTCCAGCACAAGACTATTTTAAATCTCTCGATTACCGAGTCGGCGACTAAACGAGCTTATGAAATATTAACGGGAAAATTCGAGCTTCCTGAAAGCGTCCTTTGTTGCCATAAATTCTACCGCTTTATGGGGTTGGGCAGGTCTAATGATGTTTGCTTATGTATGAGTTATCGACAACGAACCGCTACCCCAGATTCTGACATATATTAAACACATTATGCTACTACCCAACGGCCATGCAAAATTATAGATAAAAACTGTTTGGGATCGACAAAGGATTCGAAAAATTTTGGCCTTCCCAGTTCGTACTTGTAAGGATATCGGTTTTGACCGCGCTTCAGTTTTACTATATACAATAACTGTGGTAAAGATTGCAAGGACTGTCGGATAGCACAATACACATGCTGTTGGGATTACTACTCCCGCACAAAGTATTAATCAATTCGGGACGACACGTGTTTCGGGAATACGTGGATTCCCATTATCGCGGAATTCATTCGGTTATGCAACTTGATAATGGGAATCCACTGTAATGGAGCGGACATACATTTGTGAACACCTCGTATTTATATGTAAAGCGAGGGAAATTAAATTATATTAGAATTAAATAATGCTATCAGGGAGCAATACTCCTAAGTTACAGGGACGTTCATAGAATGATATAATTCATTCTGAACTGAGAACTTACTACATCCGGAAGATTTTTGGCAATGATAACGAAGTAACAATTATAGTTGTAGACTATTTAAATATATTGTGGGTGAAAGTAAAAGCCTATAAACAATATTAATTCTATCGAACAATTAAAATGAATTGATAAAATAGGAAACTTCAATATTAAAATCATTGTAAAAATCTTCGGAATAGATGAAAATCTATCAATTAAAAGAACTATTGTGGCCATTTAGTAGGTTATTTTAACAAAATATGTATCAAATACTGTTGAAATTAATGTTATAAATATATAAATCAATATTTAGTTAAGAATAAGTTAGAAAATTAGTAATATTTAATAGCTAAATTTATAATATTCGAATTAAAAAGGTAGAGGGCGGAATCTTCTTGGAAAAGATGGTAGATGAATGAATTCATTATTTTAAATCCACATCCATCCTGTTTCCAGGTAGAACAGGCATTTAATATATTAAATCTTCAGTTCAATATAGTATATGACAGCCGCAGAATTGGCCCATTCTAAGAAGATTTAAAAGGATGAAAAAATATTAAAAGATGTAAAATGTAAGAAACAAAAATAGTTATATCAAATTTAAAACTAAAAGTAAAATAAATAATTAATTATTAAAATAAAAAACAATTTTGTCAGATTGGTACAACTGAAATAGAATTTACGCGTCAGTATAAAAGCTCGGAGAAAAAAAAAAAAGAATGGAGAATTAAATTTTCGATGTGCAACAGCAATCACGTCTCACCGCTTGTTTAGAAGAAAAAAAATGGCCTGCGCCCTTCATCTTAAGAAAATTTAAAGATGTTCAATTTTTAATCACGAATGGACATCCTTAGTATGATTTCATGCTTTTCTTAATTAAAAGTCAAGTTTAACCAGTGTTATATACCTTTTACGATGAATTAATTCCCTGAAAGAAATTAATCTTGAATCCGGTGTATCCGGATGACATGTAATAAAGAGCAGTCCAATTCTATGTACCATCCTGACCTACTGTAGCAGTCCCTGATAATACCAGCTGTCACAAAACATTAGAAAAAGAGCATGCGATCCTGATCTTCGAAGTTGATCCCAAACCTAACCCTTGTTTAATTTATGAAGACAGATGTTATGGAGGTATTTACTAGCATTTAAGAGAAGACATCACCACTTACTTGTATATGATTAACAATAGATCACTGGTTGGATATTTAATATATATATATATATATATATATATATATATGCAAATGACAATTGATCAACCCCATCTGTAGGAATACAAATGTGGTAAGATCAACTCCATCTGCTTGGATAAATGCTCACTAGCTACTCTAACTGTATGTATGAACAAATCACGTTGTCCTATACATGCAGCAGTAGCGCTCGC
>JARFOC010089934.1:0-13667 GCA_031763485.1 Osmoderma eremita | reverse complement strand
CGTATCCAGGAGTTCTTCACTCATCGAGGTGGTAAGGGTATTTTTTTTTACTATTTTAAGCCACCGTATCCTATTTTATATGCTATTTTGTATATAACAAAAATCAAGGAAATTTCTGTTTTCTTGTTGACAAACTTTGCGAGACTTCTCTGGCAGTAAATTCAATTCCACAATTTTTGCAACTTCTCTAATTTCATTCGGTAAATCTTCAGCATTACATCACTCATTCTTTTCTGTTTCTGCCTAATCGCCCGATTTCGGGGTACAGCCCCCCTCAAAGATTTGAATGATTTTTAAATGTTTGTAAATATCTCGGAAACTATAACAGATTTCTTCTTTTTTGTAGAATATAATTTGAACTATATTACATAGGCCCAATGAAACATTACTTGAAAGTATTTATTATTTGGATGTTCCCAAGAAATATTGTAATGTAATCTCATGGGTATTTCGATGTAAATATCGGTACATTTAAAAATTATTGTTGACAGTTTGTATATTCTGTATATAATGTTCTCGTTTCTTAAACATGTCCCTGTATACGTTAATAATTTAGCAAAAGGAATGCAGTCGATAAATACATTTAATTTGGACCCGAAACGCTACACAAAAATTAACAGCTAAAACTAGTTTTTAAAGACTATAATAATAATAATAATAATAACTGAAATCCAAAAATTCCAGGCATGCTAAGTAAAATAATACACTGGTAAGTTTCAACGACCCCGTATTCCGATACCAACTTGAAACTAGTTGTAATTACGGTAAAAAGCAATCTTGTCTTATTGTTACACCAATCAACAGTAACTACTGCACTTTTAAGGACTATTAATTCGCTATAGTTATATTTAAAATTCTTAAATATTACATTTTTGAGTTTTTTTTATACGAAAATGATCTTATAATACCGATTTAGCTTATCTAGATACCTTGCTGTTATAATTGGTGTTAAAAATAAATCTGATTACACTTCCAAGATGTAAAGTACCTTTCCTCTTCCCGATTAAATGTTTTTGAGAGGACCCGGAAGTCTTTTGTAGTCAGCTAAGCGTAAAAACCAAGCAGTACCATTCGTTCATTCATAGATACAAGCAACGCGAGATAAAATCAACGAAAGAGCGTTGAGCACACGCAATAGCAATTATAATCATAAATTGTATAGTCATGTCATTTCCATCGAAAAACTGACTACGTAACGAGAATATATCTTTCTTTTTTTTAAGGAAATCACACCCATATTTTTTTCACTAATTTCCCATTAAAATGGAAATAAAATCAAGTGCCTACTGCATAATTATCGCATAATCTCTCTCTAGTCTAAAATACTCTTTGTGTCCCATTTACGCTTGGAGTGCTTGTATAGATAAAAGTTGTAAATACTCTGCTTACAGCAACGTAAACAACTTCTTAACAAGTTGTGAACGATCGTGCCTATGTTTCTAGTCACGTTTTTAGCGTTTCCCACTCTTGCCTTCTACCAACTCGTGTTCTTGGATTCATTGTTAATTGCCAGCGTATCTGTGACAGATGAAATGTTGGTTTTTCCGAAATGACGTTTTACGCAAGGACCGAAATGGATATTATAATAACACCTCTCTAAATCCTTTCAATTCTAGAGATGAATATGATGCAGTATTATATACAGACGGTTAAGCGCTGCTATTGTCAATCGAACTTCAACGACGTCAAACGAAGAATAACGTGGCGTCTAGGCTAATGTATCACTTGCCGATAAAGTATCTATCTACGATGTTATGCAGAATATAATTTCAAATTAACGTATCAAAGTATTAAAATAAATACTCGTTCCTAATAGAAATAAAAAAATTTGTTCCGTACGTTGGGAAGTAATAATGATGTAAAATAATTTTAATAAAATAAAGAAAAAATTTTCTGTGAATTTTACCGACGTACACAGACTTGACAATAGTATCCCTTAACAAACTGTATACGTAGATATATGATCAGACATAATATGTTTGTTTTACATTATTTTTATTACAAAAACAATCAATTATTGTGTATAGGCATACTAAGAATCGAAATGACAATAATTGGCGAGTTTCAACTGTAATGCTAATTAAAAATGTAAAGTTTTAAGATAATATAAATAAGCAAATAAGCTTTTGCGGTTTTTTGTATAGTGCCAGGAATATTTCTTAAGTTGTTGATGCCCGTTTTTTCCAGTAGCAATATATGAACTGTGCAATTTTTTTTTCTGCTAAACTGCTTTACAAACATTTTCGTTGATTATAACAATTTTTCAATGATTATGCAACCGATTACGAAACCGAAAAATCAAACGTTTTTAAATAATCATAAATTTATTTCATTTAAAAACTTTTCTACGATATCATTACGAACTTTATACCGGTCAATCTATAATAATCTGATTAATTTACATCCATTAATCTTGTTTAAATTCACACGCAGTGCTACATAAATTCATATTTTCATTTTTGACATTTATTTACGAAATAAAACAAGTGTGACACAAACGCGCCTATTTTCATAAATTACACTCAAGCTCTGTTACTTGTTAATATGCCAAAATTATATCAAAAGCATACGATTCACATGACTGATTAGTATTCTCGCTTCTTATATTTAAACAGGGGACATCAAAACTAATGGAGCTGTTTTTCATGTCGCCGTGACATCAATAAACTGATTCTACCTTGAAAAATGTTGTCATCTTACTGTGGCGAATGAGATTCGCGCATACGATAAAATTAGTTGGTAAATTTAGAAAGCCGAATTTATTATTTATTTTTTAAGGATACACTATTGGTCAAAAGTATAATCTTTATATTTGAATGATTGTAATGGACCATAGAGAAAAAACAAGAGTACGAGAAAATACCAATGTACAAACTCAAAAAACCCGAGAAAGCGAAAAGATACAAAGAAAATACAGAGGTGGATTTTGCAAATGTGGAACATGTTGGGCAAGAAAGTAGATTAGAAGAATTGTGGAAAACATTTTAGGAGATATTGTAGAAAAATGTCAAACAGATTGATGAAGACCGCACACCTCAAATCAAAAACACAATTGGGGAATTATTATCCATCCGCCCCATAGTCCAGACCTGGCTCCCCTTGATTTTCATTTGTTTGGGTCGTTAAAAGCGCATGTGTCGGGTAAAAGGTTTTAAGACGACGACGAAGTTCAAGAGGAAGGACGGCAGTATTTTACAAATTTGGATCGCACCTTCTACGAAGAGGATTTACAAAAGCTTGTGCCTCGCTGGAGTAAGTGCGTTAATATTGGCGGCGAGTATGTTGAAAAGTAACTACCAGTTCACGCTTTTACTTAGTGTATGTTTGATTTCTATGAATAAAGTAGTCTGTCTATAATTCACAAATGTACCTTAGTAACCGGACATCCCCCGTAGTAGAGGCAAATCTATGATTGAAAAAGAAGGCTCGCGAAGAATCGCAAAGAATTGAAAGACTGGATCTCTGATTCGACACCCTAAGGGGGTAAGAAGAAGAATACAAATGATTAGAATGTTTATTGCAAAATTATATAAATTATTTATATCGGAAGTCCAGTCTTTCCATGCTTAGCGATCCTTCGCGAGCCTTTTATTTCAATCATAGATTTGCCTCTACTAGTTCCTATCTCCTCAATCTTTGTAGCCACCTTTACTGAAGGTTGGATCAGATCTCCGCCACTGCCTGTTGACGCTAGTGAGCAGCTCTAGTTATTATCACTACGCATTTCTCTTTGTAGCACAAAAAATTATTATGTTTTTTAGGGGAAAAAACATTTATAATAAATACATAAATCCTCTTGTACTTTTGTCTCGAACTATGAATTTATATACTCCATACACTTGCCAGCACGCCCTGTGGAAGCTTTCGAAATAATGTTATAAATATGCGAAACACATCATAGTATTTCATCGCATTAGTCGTTCCAGTGGCGATAAAATCAAGTAAATGCACATGAGTTCGTGCTGAAAATTACTGGGAAATAAACCAGATACGATCCGGAAAATTACATCATTACAGCTGGTCTTGATTATCGCCAATTCTACCAAATTTAAGCCGCCGCCACCCAGCCAAGCCAGTCTACTGACCTTTTCTCATAAATCTAACGAGACAGTGGGGATTTCACATCACAGCACCGCCACGAGAACCGACTTGACACCCGTTAGAAACAATCTGCGACAACCAAACGCTATCTAATTCGACTTTTCTGTCCAATATAAACTGACGAGCGACGACTGCGGGCCTTCGTATATCGCCATTATCGCGTCCTACATCCCTTCCCGGGAAGATATCGTTCGCGAATTTCCTCGGCGCAGCCAAGCGAGAATACGTCGAAAGTCATTCGTTCCCGACAAGGAGAAATATTTAGCCCGGAGTTATGCGTCAATATATTCAGCCGTGGTGTTCTTTGGCAGGTTCTTGCTCTCGTTCGACCTTGAACTCCTTTAGTGTTCACGTATAATAGAAGTCGGTTTTACAGTTATTTGATTCCCGATATAAATATGTATGGACGCGCAAATTACTAGATTCTATATTTACGACTTCTACTGATAAATATAGGATGATGACCAGTAACGAAAGCGCATATTCTAGCCATCTGGCTTGATACTTAAATACGTAACAAACAATTTGATTAGCATATTTGCAACGTGTGCACGTAAGGTTACCAATTTTTTTGGAATCATACTTAAACAGTCGTGTTTGCTACGTTGCTTGTAATGGTTTCAACTCAACTTCTTTTATATCAAGCTCTGGGGTTCCACAAGGTTCACATTTAGGACCTTTACTATTTAATGTTTATTTAAATGATCTATTGTTATTGATGGATTGTAAAGTGGCTGCTTGTGCGGACGATCTTAAGATTGTTTCAAGAATATCTACTGTATCTGACTGTGCTTTACTTCAGAAAAATCTTGATGTGATAAATCATTGGTGTCATGAAAATAAAATTTTCCTCAATCCTCAATGTTGATAAATGTGCTGTTGTTTCGTATGCAAAGTGTAATACTACGTTATTTTTCCCCATCATATTGATCATGCTCCAATCCTGAGGCATTCTAGTATCTGTGCTCTTTGTGCTTTATTTGATTCACAGCTGTCATTTGAGGATCATATTGCTAATATTGCTAACTTACTGATGTAAATGTTATAAAAACTCTCCTTTTCGTCTTTGTCAGATCTAAGCTTGAGTATCTAAGGTTTCTAAAGTATTTATCTTTTAAAATTGACCGAGCATATCTACCTCGCAGTACTAATTACGATAATTTACTCAGTCGGCACAACTTGGCCCCTCTATCAGATCGAAGAGGTTGTGCTAGCGGTAGATTTCTTTGGAGTTAATTAATAATAAGTTTGATTCGCCTTCCCTGCTGTCTCAGATTGACTTTATTGTTCCCGCTTACAGCACTAGATCTGTAGAAAGCATACGCATTCCCACAGCGCGATCAAATTTACTGAAGCGTCGTTAATTTTAATAACACGTTTAGAGACCTCCCTTCTCCCTTCAAGTTATCTAGACATTAGATCTTTTTCCATATATCTGTAGTTTGGTTTGTAGTTTTGTTATATTTTCAATTAAGCTATTAATATATATACTTTTTATAAATAAAAAAAAATAATAATTAAAAAAAAATTCAAACGCTATCATATCGTCGGCAAAACAAGAAAACCTTAATATTTGTTAAATTATAAAAACGACGAATAAAATTACATGAAGTTGAAGTGATTGTTGAGTTGAATTAGTAAACAAAATTTTGCATTATCTTATTTTTGCGACACTTAGTAAACTTCTGCGCATTCGAACCAAAAAACTGGTTTTATTTGCATTATCATTCATTTTTGATAAATCAGAAAGGGTACAATAAACTTTTCAATCTCGCTAATCAAATATGTTAGTGTGTTCTGGAAAATTATCTTGCAGCTATGTTAGTAAATAACATAACCAATATATGTTCGTATGTGCTTATACACCTTTTACGAACCAATATGTATTAGAAAAATAGTTTTTATTTGACTATTTTGTAAATATTTTGTGTGTTTCTGATTCCGAAGGAGAGTAAAGTTTTGTATTTTATGTTCCCTTCTTCATTATAATTGAAAAAAATGTGTCTAATTTCGTTTGCAAAAACGAGCAATTTACCGTGGTAAATATTAATGTAAAATGTCTCATCAGATACTTTTGAAAATTATTAAATGTACCCAACACCACACACATTAATGTATTAATTCGTGGGCACCCCACCTACCAGTATCTTAGACTGAGGGTGATCTACAGTTCCTAATTTGGCGATAATATCCCAATCCATTCGTTGAAGACTGTGACAAAACGTGACCGAGTTAATGCGATTGATTTTAAGCACTCACCTGTCCAAACCTTTTACCTCGATCAATCAGGAGGTGTTGTTACTTAATTTGAGCTCCATAAGCTTTGCTCAATCAGCTGTATCAGCGTACTGAAATCGTATCTAGATCGTAGAAGGTCTTACATTACTTACAATAAATATTTAATCTTCCATCTGACATTTACCAGGGATAAAATCTGGCCCCTCTACTGTTTGTGATATACAATAATCATCTACTTCTCCAAATTGACTTTGTTATTGTTGCTGATGTCGATGATAGTAGAATAGCTATGAGAGTTCTGGCACAAAAGACTTAACACAGGGGTCTCAATTCACATTTCCACCATCTTGGATTTCATGAGGAGCGCGAGAGAGATAGGGGAGCCCGAGCACATCTCAAGCGTTCAATTACAACGGGTAGCTGTTCTATTATAACAGATAACCGTTTAATTGTAACGGGTAGCCGTTCAAATATAACAGATAACCGTTCACTTATGACAGATAACCGTTTAATTGTAACGGGTAGCCGTTCAATTAGAACAGCCACCCGTTGCAATTGAACGGTTACCTGTTATAATTGAACGGTTATCTGTTATAATTGAACGGCTACCCGTATACAATTAAACGGTTATCTATTATGATAGAACACCACCCGTTCCAATTGAACGGTTATTTGTTATAATTGAACGGTTATCCGTTACAATTAAATGGTTATCTGTTATAATAGAACAGCTACCCGTTGTAATTGAACGCTTGAGATGTGCTCGGGCTTCCCTATCTATCTCGCACTCCTCATGAAATCCAAGATGGCGGAAATGTGAATTGAGACCCCTGTGTTAAATCTTATGGGATTTTGTGCCAGAACTCTCATAGCTATTCTACTGATGATATTAGGATTTTTTTTGGTTTCTTCATTGAATGCTTTATCTAAACGCGGTAGTTAGACAGTGTGATTACTACAAACACAAATTGAATGTTGAAAAATGTTGTGTACTTACCTAAATAAACAATCCGTCCAATAATCTCCATATAATATCTGGTTTTATCATGCGTGCCTCTTAATACAATTTCAAAGATACATTTTTATTATAATCATTATATTTTGCATTCATATTAGGTAAACCCGAATGTGAACGACCTTTACGCTGGAGCTCATGGCCCTTACCACCGCGCCATCGCGGTGTTTAGATTATTTAATACCAGGTTGGCTTTAAGCGCAAAGGGATGCCATTTTTACAAAAAGTTTTGCATAAATAGCTTATTATAATAATGGCCAATTATCCTTCTTTTTCTTCTATTTACAAATGACATCATAAGACTACTTGTCTCTATGACTTGCCACCGTAGTTATTACATCAATAATTAACGGATCAAACGGTCCATTTGGACGATATTTACTCTCGGCGCCGAGAACAATTCACAAATACCCTTTCCACTTCCATTCCAGCGGCAATCAGAGCAATAAAATCCCTCATATCGATCGCATTTCCGATCAGATGTTCCGGGTAATGAATATGTCATGTTCCGGAATTAAGCCAGGAAGAGAATCTGTCACACCGCATAACACGCGCTGCGTCCACTGCGACCCGACTATCGTATTGTTCCGTGTCGAGGAGGTTAATAAGATATCTGAAAACAAAAGGCCAAATCGGCTAAAACAAAAAATTCGCCCGACATCCGCATCGAAGATTCGAACTCGACGGCACAATTAAAATGCCGCATATAATCTAGTTATTCGCGACGACGCGACGTCTTGCCGCATCGCGAGCGGAGCAAAAGAAAAAGAAGGCAAAAGGGATTATCGGAGAAATCGCTTTAACAAGAAACTGACATTTAAGTCCGCCTTAATTGGACGTGGAACGATGATAGATTTTTATGACGATGATATTCCTAACAACCAAGAGGAAAAACTACCTTGGCTAAAGCCGAAATGTCTTGAAGAGCATTACTCCAAACTGACGTAAAAATTACATCAATATAGCTTTTAAATGATGTAAATTATTGCTAAAATTAGATTTTGTTAATTGTGCAATAGTATACCTTAGATGTTCTACTGGAGAAGAGAGAGCTTTTAATTAATCTGTTTGGATCTAAAATGGTACAAGAAACGAGAATTTTTGAAAGAAATTTTAGGCTTCAACCACTAAGCATCTGTCTGGCAAAGATATTTATAAATATGTACACCTATTCATAGAAGATTTATGTATCAAAACGGAAGGAGATGCGTGAGGGATATTTACACTTAGATCTATATGGAAGCTTAAGCTACCTTCCACACTTCAAAATCCCAAAGAATACATCCAAGTTTGTTTGAAACTACCTAAAACAAAAGACGCCGTTCTTACCTTAACGAGTGAAAAAATCTAGATAGGTATTTTGTCAACTAAATTTCCACACTCAGTGGAACCTCCAAAGGAAAGGAATGTTAGACATAAGGCCTGGAAGATGCTCTGGACCAGATCACCACCGTCAGTCACAACTGATGGTAATCATCAAGAAGACAACTGTAGAAAACCAAGGAAAAGCTGTTCCTGTGAAAAAACGAACACACATAACAAAGAAACAGGAGACACGAAAAGGGAATATAGAAGACCGAATAACGAAGACACTGAAGTTCTATCGCTCAATAAAATAATGAATGATGCTGAACAAAGTCGTGAAGAGCTAACAGAAAAAAATGAGGAAAACGTGGAAGGCGAGAGTACAAGTAATAAGAAGGTAATTGGAGGATAAGCATGGTAAGCATGTGTAAAAGTAAGTAAGCATATTCAGGAAGTGGAAGGTATAAGGCAGAATTTTAAATTTTTTGTTAGCAAACTGGAATATGCAAGCATAATCTGGTATCCGATTTACACTTCACATATCCACAATTTAGAACAATCCACCGCAGATTTTTTAAATTCGTGTCATTTACGTTAACTGAGATGTATTCCCCACGTGGTGCTGCCGCTTGGATGCAGCTAACGGAACAGTTAAACGTTACGTTACTTGCAGATAGACGTGATTGATAGATGTGATTACATGCCTGAATGGTGCATCAAACACAATTTAAAATTAAATATTAGTAAATGTTGCTTTGTTTCATGTCCTAGAAAAAATCATCCAATTACTTCCGCCTATTTGTTGAATCATGATATATTGCAGAGGGTTGAAAGAGTACAAGATCTTGGTGTACCTTTTGACCAGTCTACGAGCTTTGCATCGCACATTACTGGTCTCTGCTTGTCAGCGTCTAAAACATTGGGATTTCTCATTCGTTCCTGTACAGATTTTCAAAGTATACAACTTTTGAACATATTACACTTCAGCTTCGTTGTGAACAAGTTGGAGTAATCCTCTCAAGTGTTGTCTCTCCACTATGTCTATCTTCAGTTATCACTTGAAAAGATTCAACGTCGTTTTCTCCAATACCTCTCCTTTAAAGAGGATGGAGTTTATCCGCAGCGAGGGGTTGATTACGCGTCCTTATTGCATAGACATTCTTTAACGTACCGTGGTGAATGCCATGGTGCGCGCTTTATTTGGAAGTTAGCTTACGGAGTCATCGATAACCCGTTTCTTCTTGCCTCTTTGAGTTTCCGCATTCCTAGGGCTTCCTCTCGTTTGTCTTCCTAATTTGCTCTACCCTGTTCTAGGACCAACTTGCTGTCAGCCTCGCCACTAGTGACGATGTGCCGCTCCACTGATCTGCACTATGAGGATATTTTTCATAATAATATTAATGACTTATTATAACTTCTATTAATGTAAATATCTTTTGTATTATCTTTTTCTTTTTTTTGTATGTACTCACTTTGTAAATATTTTTGTCCTGTAACTGGTAATCTCTTTGACAATAAAGTGAAACGGAATGTATGTACGTCAAAACTGTAGCCATGTCCTATAATTACGTTTACTCTTGCACATTAATCAATATATAAATAACATAAAATAAATGAGTAGAATGCCTAAAAGATTCAATAATTTTTAGATCTTGAACAGAGTACTATGACTTGATACGCTAAAGCGTTAGTGGTAAACAGATTCTGGAAGAGCGAACAACAGTGAGCAATATTGGAGTTCCTAGTATCAGTAAAAGGAGTTTGCAGCTTCTAAACTCAAATCCCAGAACTGAGTTCATAATTAAACATAGATACAATACTCCGGTTTATGGATGTGAAACAAGTGGCATAATGCGCCATTTACAACAAGTACAGGTAAATTTGGAAAATTTAAGGAGTAAAATGCCAGTAAAAAGAAGGCCATCGAAGGACTGGGATGGTACTTAATCGAAGATATTAGAAGGAAGAAGAGAACATATTAATGAAGCAGGAGGAATAGTAAAAAACAGGACAGAATACAAAAAAGACTCAACAATTTCTACACCTTAGACAGACTATGTCGATTTGTTACATTAAATCATTGGCGGTAAGCAGAACCTAGAAGAGCGAACTACAAGAGGCAGTAATAGAGTGAAGGGAATGCAACATTGACGACGACTCAACAAGAACAGACAAATGAGAAAAATGTAGAAGATCAAAATACAAGTTGACGAGTTCCAGTTAAAATAACGAAATAAATATATTCTATGTATTTACTACATTCGATGCATTTACTCTCCATAATTAATAATATTTTTTAAATTAGGCGGCATATTATTTTATAAAGTTTTTGTATAAAACATTTTTACTAACATGAAAAAACCAGTACAATAATCAAAGATTTCGCAAGTACGCTGAAATCCCTCTCATTTTTCGCTTTGGTTTTTTGACGCAACGTAATGCATATGCACGAGAAAATATTATGTTTAACGTAGCCAGTCCAATACCTGCTTATTTATGTATGTACATATGTATGTATAGTCCATATTCCATATAAAGGGACACTGAGGTATGACTGCGAGTTGAATTAAAATCGCATCAGCAAGTAACTCCCGTAGGCTGGTGTACTAATTTACGTGTCAGCATGCATAATTCACGAGCTGTTACCCATACGGCGTCGATTCTATAGAGACTTTCGACGCGTGCATTAAATACAGGTACGGTCGAAAGAAGTTTGTGACTGTGTATAATATACACAAATAATTGCCAGGTGTCATTTATCAAATATTACTTCACTATTCCGTGGAATATGGGATTCGTTTTAAACAATCATTACTAGGGTATCTTGAAATGCTTTGCATCTATGAAGAACAAACAACAAAAAGATCAGGGCAATTATATAAAACTTTAGATTAAATCTCTTCAGATACATTTATAGAATCTGCTAATCTTCACTCTTTCATTTGTTTGGCGCTCGATTCCTTCACGAAGGCTTCAATACCTTTGTGTGAATGTGCTAATTCTAACACTAAAATTACACTTATATCTTAGCATGAGTGAAATTGATTTAGAGCTATTTTAGCGACAGGAATTACATCATTATTTGCACAAGAACACTTTGACAAAGTTAACACATGTATTTCTTTTAGGTGATGAATTATACAGAGTGAGTTGTTAGCTCTACGACAAACTTTGGCAGATGATAGCTAATGTCATTCCAAGAAAAGAATATTTTGTGAACATATCTCCGATCTTCTCTTGTTTCAAAATTATAGCGTCTTAAAGTTTTAAATAATATGGTTTATTTCAGGAAACAATACATAACGTAAGAATGGAATTCAGAAATTATATTTGTTCGAAATGTCCACGTCCGACTCGTATGCAAGGCTCACATTGACGAAAAGAATTGAATCTTGAATCTTTTCGAGGTACTGTTGACAGGTTGCAATTTCTACTAGGTACACAATTTTTATAGACTCTTACTGCGTAACTACGACTAATGGACCCATGCTTTACTTAGAATCGCATCTTCCAAAGTTAGTCATTGAGCCAACGAATGACCCTGTATATATTCCAATAATCCCCTTATAAAATCCTAATGAGCTAATAAATCCTTCCTATTCTATCTAAAGGAAGGTTATTTAGTGGTAATTTTAGGTTTAAGTTAAAAAATACCCCTTACCACCTTGTTGAGTAAAGAACTCTGAACAGGATTGTTCTCGGAGTGCTACGCTTGACATTATATTTTTTCCTGAGGATGGCAACTTAGTTTCCGAAATGCGTATTCAGAGTTCTTTACTCAACAAGGTGGTAAGGGGTATTTTTTTAAGTTAAATTTATTTTAAGCCACCGTATCCTATACCTAACCTACGTAATTTTAGGCGATAATTGCATTTAAATATTGTCAAAATTGGGATTTCAACATCAAATCAACATCTATAGCGATACCACATCTATAGATCATAATTTTTACGATCCATTTCTGATAAAATAATTTTGAACAACAATGTAAATGCAATTGTTCGCATTTAAATTATTCTACGTGCTACAATAATAATAGAATATCCTCCGTGAGATGCAAACTATGCATTCATAACACTTATAAGTGGAGATAGGAATTTGTCTTGCGTATTTGTAATACATAAATCATATATACTCGATATATACTGCTTGCGAACATCAATAACAGCTGTCTCACATTATGATCGATTGCTGATCCAACAAGATTACTATTTCCCGCGTTCAACACGCCTCGTTTCAACTTGTTTTCGCCCGCATTTAATACACTCCAAATAACTTTTCCGCTTACGAAATACGAGGAACAAATCGCTTTACCAATCGTGAAAATTTTTTCTCGGAACAAATTCCAATTATATTTTCCCGATTGCGAATGAATTTAAAGACGTAATAATTTCTTTTCCACTAAAAAAATTATCGTAAAATTCCGCGATAATTACATTGCCAAATGTCGACAGATTCTAATCACAACTGAAATGCTAATTTGTTTAAAGTTCGCGTGGTGTTAATAAGAGTAACATTTCAGCGGCTGCATTCTTCTTATCTCGAGAGTTTGTGCTCTCGACTATGGAGATTCAACCTTTTAATCGCCTCTTTTGTGCTTTGTTTGAATCGCCTCGTAAAGTACTTACACTAGTGCTACGATAGAATGGCGTATCATTTAGAAAGGCCGCACATGCAATTGACATTAATTATTGCATATTATGAATAGTATAATATTATTTTACAATTTCGAGTAAATGTATTTTAACTAAAATCCATAAATTTTAAGAGTACATCGCTAGAGAAAGTATTTCGGCTTATGATTGACTGAAATTTACGCAGGCAAAAAGTTTTTAAATGCCAGAATAAAAAGATAAGTGCCGTAGTGGTCTAGTGGGTTGGTTGCTAGACTACTAACTTGAAGGGCCCGGGTTCGATTCCCGGCCGGCGCTAATAACATCGATGGCGTTTTTACAGCCACGGCTCGACTCAGGCTGTAAAAATGAGTACCTGGAAGTCAAATTCTGGG